>JAEIGH010000181.1:0-149547 GCA_018903575.1 Drosophila saltans | reverse complement strand
ATTCAATAATGTTCTCCCCAAACAGTGATAAAAGATCGTAATAAGTAATCAAAGTATCGTAGGGATAGAGATGTGAAGTCGTGTCCATAAAATAATGGAAAAATAAGAATAAATTAAGAAAAACAACAAACGACATAATTTCCGTCTTTACGCCTGCTTAAAGAAAAAAATCTTCAATAGCCTATTAATCATACCCCCTTCTTATTTTCGGTTTTAGTGAATTCGTTTCTGGATTAAATTAACTAATGTTATATTGTCCAACCAAACGCCACAAATCAGGAAATTGATTAATATAAAGAAAAATTAAATTTGTTGCAATTTAAATAATCATGCCTGTAAGTCATAGCCCAACAACACAAGCAGGTTCATCTGCACACTTTTTGCCGTGGTCATGTTTTTCATAAAGATTGTATACACAGTTGGTTATCCGCGCATAATGAGTGTCCAACTTGTGCTCACTCCTTTGCGGAACAAGACAACAGCTTAGTAATTGTAAATGGTCCTGCGTCGCCTCCATCAACTCAGGAGCAGAGTCAAAATGCCAACCGTATTGTTAATAGACGATTTACTAGAGGCTTGTCAAAACATCTTCAGTCAGCAGCTGTTCCCGCTGAAGAGCCAACAACCGTATTAGACAGTAGCCTCCAACCTTTACTTGATCATAGTAACAATACTACTGAAAATGCTGCTCCCACTAGAATAATTAACAGACGAAAGAAAGGTCGCCCGGCTCGTGCGACTCATGTCAATTTTCATTACGGATATACCAAGGTGCTCCTGTGATGATTCTGAGAACCTTGGATTGAGCCCTTTGTATGGTTTCAATGTTGCTCTTGCTTGCGTTTCCCCATAGCGCAGAGCCATCTGTCCAGATGGGTTTTAATACCGAGTTGTAGAAAAGAACTTTGAACTCTAAACATAGGGGAGATCGTGCATTGATAAACCAATGTAGTCCGGTTGCTTTAAGCTTTAGTTGCTTTTTCTTGGCTTCGATGTGCCTACGCCAAGTTAATCTTCTGTCCAGGTGAACTCCAAGATACACAACATCGTCGGATTGAGGCTTTGGCACATTGTTGAGCGTCAATGATGGGCAGTTTCTTCTATTGAGGGTAAACGTAACGTGCTTGCATTTCTGTTCGTTTACACGGATGCGCCAATCTGCTAGCCACTTTTCAATTTCCTTTAAATGGGTTGCCAGTTGCTCAGCAGCTTTGATCGGACATTTGGAGCGGCTAAGGATAGCCGTGTCATCGGCGAAAGTAGATGTGATGAGTCCAGGGCTTCTTGGTATGTCCGCTGTGTACAAAATATAAAGTGTTGGACCCAACACGCTGCCTTGGGGTACACCTGCTTTTGAGTCGAAGTCATCAGAGGTGAAGCTATTACATCGTACAGCGAATTTTCTGTTGAATAGATAAGATTCCATTAGCTTGTGTGTATATTGTGGAAGCGTCGCTTTTATTTTATATATTAGGCCATCAAGCCAGACTCGGTCAAAGGCTTGGGCGACGTCGAGAAAAATTGCTGTACAATATTCTTTTTCCTCGGTTGACTTGCTCAATTGTGCCATGCTTTTCACGAAAGCCAAACTGATGATGTGGGATTATATTTTGGTTTACCAGGATTGAATTTATACGGAGTTGTAGGACCTTTTCAAATAGTTTTGAAAGACTTGGCAATAAACTGATTGGTCTGTACGATGATGGCTGTGTTTTGTCCTTTCCGGGTTTTGGGATCATAATGATTACTGATTTTATCCAGCTTATCTCGTTGAAGAGTTTGCAGATGTGTCTCACAGCACAGATCGGGAGTTCTCGGATCATTTTTGGGGTTATTTTGTCATGGCCGGGCGACTTTCTTGGGTTAAGGTAGTTTTTAATAATTGCAGAAAATTCCTCCGTTTGGAATTTCGGTTGCTTACTTTCCATTGGGGTGCGCAAGGAGGGGAGCTGAAAAGGGTTTGTTGACGGATTTGGAAGAAAGACCGTTTTTAGATGAGCTACAAAGATGAGTGCTCTTTCTTCGTCTGAGCGGGCCCATTTGCCAGTTGGGCATCGTAAAGGTGAAATTATCTCGGCTAAAGAAGTTATGGTTGGATGTGCTTTCCACATCGGATATTTGGTGCTGGTAGGGCTAAGCTTCTCGATATATTGCCGCTGTGTCCTTGCTTCTTCCTGCCTAAGCGCCTTTGCTAGAGTTCATGAAGCTGCCTTTAGGCGTTGTTTTGCTGCCGGTGATCGAGACATTTGCCATTCTCGCCTGAGCCGTCTTTTGTCTGCTAGAAGTGGTTCAATTAGTCGGTTGTTAGACTTGTGTTTTTTCTGGGTGTGACTGATAATTGGGGTAGAGATATCTGCGGCTTCAATAAGCGTAGACTCTAGTGCAGAGGTGCAAAGCTCGATGTCTTCTTCGTCGTCCAGTTTGGGATTTAGCTCGATATGGGTGCTTATGTATTTTTTAAATCTGAGCCAGTTTGTTTTGCAATTTGTTAGCCCGAGTGGTTGCTTTATTATTTGTGGTTCTGTTAATATAGTGAAAACTACTGGTGAGTGGTCCGATGACAATTCTGCTAGTGTCTCTGCCGTTATGCAATTGTGCGCGATTCCCTTGGTGATTGCAAAGTCTATTAGATCTGGGAGCTTGCGTGGATCTGCTGGCCAGTACGTTGGCTTATTCGGTGAGGCATAGCCCATTTTGTTTGCTGGGTTGATGATTGTGTTATACAGCTGTTTGCCTTTAGGATTTACCAGGCGGGATCCCCAATGAGGGTGCTTGGCGTTGTAGTCTCCTGCAGCAATAAATCGTACTCCGAGTGTATTGAAGAAATCAGTAAACTCTTTTTCCGAGATTGAGAATCGTGGTGGACAGTAAAGTGCAGCCACGGTTGTACTGCCGAAAGTGGTTTGGACACTTATTGAAGTTGCTTGTAGGTATTGTTTGGCAAATCCATTGTGTAGACAGTGTTTAATCCGGTTTTTGATTAGGATACCAGTTCCTCCGTGAGCCTTGCCGTCTGGGTGATTTGTTGCGTAGAATGCATATTTGGGTTTTTGAAAGTTGTTTTTGTTTGTGAGGTGTGTTTCCGATAACAGCATAATATCAATATCATTTGAGTCCAGCAACAGTGACAATTCTTGTTTGTGCTTGGAAATGCCGTTTGCATTCCAGAGGCCTATATCTAGTGCTGACATTATTTGTTATTGTCCATAAGCTTTTGAATAAGCAGTTTCTGATTACGCATCAGTTCCTGCATGCAATTTTGCATGAACGTCATGAAATTTGTCATGTTTTGATTTAGCGAGATTAACAATGTTTCGATCCCGTTGGGGTTCTGGCCAAGTACGGATGGACTTGGGGCTGCATTAGATTGTATGGTGGCGGGATCTACTATTTGAGTGGGCTGTGCATTTCCATTGCGTAGCACGCTTGCAAAAGTTACTCCAGGAGTAGTTGTTATTGGAGTCGCTGATGACCTTACGGCTCTTGAGAAAAATATTCCCGGTGTTGTTTGAGAGGGAATTAGTGCCGAGCCCTGGATGCGAGCCGTTGATTTCTTCGCGTTGAGGCGGGCCTTGAGTTCTTTATAAACAGGGCATCCTCTGTAGTTCGCTGTGTGATTACCACCACAATTGCCGCACTTCCTTGTATTTGTATTTGATTTGTCATCGGTGCAGACACAATCTTTTTGAGTTTGTCCACAGCCAACGCAAACTGGGCGAAGGCTGCAGAAGGACTTTGTGTGCCCAAACTCCTGGCAATTAGTGCATTGTACCGGGTGTGTCCTCTTATGCGGCTCTTCGACAGTAATTCTGCGATGTAGCAGAAGTTGAAGATTGTATATAGGGTGCACTGTGTTAGGTTTAAGTTTTTTATCGCATGTGGGCTGTAACTCCACTTTGAATAGAGGTTGCGGCACTTTATTTCTGTTCAGTATGTTTGAGACGGACTTTACCTCAAAGCCCTTCTCTTCCAATGCTTCCACTATTTCCTGCGTCGGAACCGTTGGTTCAATGCCTTTGATAACCACTTGAAGGCCTTTGGCACTCTTTAGCTGGAATGTGTAGAAATTCACACTTTCCTTTCTAAAGTACTTTTCAATAGTACGATAGAATTCTTCACTTTTGGCTTGCACTTTGGTCTCTTTTATGTTACCCCTATTGAGTGGTGTCACATAAAAGTTGTTTTGACCAACTAGCGCTACCAGTGTTGGCACCAGTGAAGTGCAGTTTGCACCACGGATATAGAATGGTGGTGGCTTGGCTACAGAGGGTTTAATTTGGGAAACTCCTTCTTGGGATTCCGGCTGATTTGCCAATATTTGGAATCTATTGCTTTCCAAAGCTTTTCGTTCAACAATGTTGTTTTTCGACATTTTGGGAGTGTTGCCTCTTTTTGTCTGAGGGCTAAGCTTTCGCTTGTTTATATTAATGTATCTGTCCATACCAGTCTGAACAGGTGACTTTGGATTCACCGTCACTGGTTGGGCAGTTTTTGTTGAGGTAGTCTGCTGGACGGTGATTGAAGCTATTGCAGACTTTGCGGCTGTTGAAGTTGTCGTTGAAGCAGTAGATGCAATTGTTCTTGTTGTGAGCGCGCTGACGGCGGTCGGCGAACCCAATGACCCAATTAACACTTCAGGTGTCAGCGAATTTGAGGGTGAAGCGCATTGGGCGCTCCAAGACAAATTGTTGTTGCTGGTTGGCGTGAGCAATTTGCTCGTACTTGCACTTTTGGATTCAGCACTTGTTGTTGTTGTGGTGGTCGGAGACACTACTGAGAAATATGCATTGTTGCGTTGTATAGAGAGCCGACGCTCGTTTTGTTGGTGAAGAATTTGTTCTTGTAGCTTCTGCGAGAGAGCTTAGTGACGAAGGGCCTGAGTTAATCTCTTTACACGTTGGCATTCCTAGTAAATTTAGTTATTTACTAAGTATTGCTATTTGTATTTACAAATAACAATATAATTGTGATTGGGCGTCTCTGTGGCGACTGAGAGCCCTGTCACTTGTTTTATTTTAATTGATTGGAGGTTGACACCGAAGAAATTGCGGAGCGCGACAAAAAAAATACGTCCGAACGCTTTGACGGTCGACGGTTTTTGACGAAAAGGCAAAGCCCGCGATTGGTACTGGCGGTACCACAAGCAGGTAAAGCAAGCTACTAACAATAATAATCTCTGGTCGGAAATGTGCGTCTCTCTTAGACAACATTATAAAGATTACAAATCTGACTTTATGAGTAAAGAACAAATACGTTCGCGTAAACAAAAGCAAGGAGAAACTTTTGCTTCTTTTTATGATGAAGTAGCCCCAGACTTATAGATAAGTCGTCAGTTAAATTAGAGGAGGAAGAACTGGTAGAAATCTTGAAAAATAATTTGTTGACGGAGATTCGGCATAGATTATTGTATCAACCTACGTACTGTAGCGTGTCGCTATAGTAGATTAGTGCGAATGGATGAAAGGGTAGTTCTTTTGTCGAGGGCACGCGCTTGCTCCGGCTCATTTTAGTCGGTAAGACTTGGGTAGGGTATTGAAATTGTTATTCCCCGAGAACAGATATTCGCGGCTAGTTAAATTGGTATTAAGAAAGTAATCGCGTGCTAATCAACCAGAAATACAAAAGAAAAAAAAAAGAGAGATAGAAAAATATGAAGGGTAATAAACGTGTCGTAAATAAGTATGCATCAGGAAAACACCTCGGAAAAACCCGAGAGGTTGCCCACCCTACCTTGACCGCTCATTTCCGCTACTCCCCGCCAGCGATCCCAAAACCTTTGGCCCCAGCTAACCCCCTCTACGCCGCATGACTCCAAAAAGAAAAATTATTTAAAATTTAAAAATTCATTATAATTCAAAATTCAATAATTAAAACTATGCAATAATCCATTTTGCTATTTGTAACCGACAATTAAATTAGCTTAAGTTTCAAAGAAAAAAATATTATAATCATACTACTATTCAAAAAAAAAAAAAAAAACTCAAACTTCGCCTAATTCAGCCCGCGATCAGCTGTTTATTGGGTTGCTCTATGTATTTTTTTTTTGTTAAGGTCATTGACCGGACTGAACTTTAGTATCCCCGCAGTATGGGGTTAATATGAATATATTTCCGAGAAAAAGAAAACTGAAAAGGCAAAAGTAAGGGATGCCAAGAAAACAGGAAATGTATAAAGATAAAAACAACAGTAAGTAGAGTGATCGGAAGGGAATCTGGTGTGACAAACAAACTAAAAGCTAGAAAGGCTGAAATTTTGAGGCTACTAAACAGCCCAAATAAAATTAACTGGAATACCCCATCAACATACTCTACAACACACAACTTGGCAAAGCCAAAAATAAAAACAACGCCACAACCCGCAAAGGAAATCCCAAAGCTAAGAAAAGCCTGCCCAAACGACTGTGAGGGACCACTAAACTCGCCTTTCTGCGAGTATACCTGAGCCGCCTGCACCGGTACCCCAACACAGAAGCCTGTGACGCCCCCACCAGCAACGTCTGAACCAACAGCGCTACAAAGAGCGCCCACTATAACTATTATTTAAACAACTATGCGGTGCATATTTTTTTTATAATTATACAAATTTATGTAAAATTGTGCGTCATTAAAGCTGTTCAATCAAAGTGTGACCTGAAAACCACACGCAAAAATAGGCAAGAATATATGTAAAAAAAAAAATTATAAAAAAAAAATTCATTAAAAGAAAAAAAAATGTACAAAATTTCTTATATATGAAAACTTTAACTGTGTTCACGCCAGAAAGGGTGACCAGCAGGTGACCACTATCCCCGAACGGGCACACTAGTTTTAGTTACTAGGCAAGTTCGAAGGAAAACTCCATCTTGCTAAGTTGGTTTTTTCCTCCCCGGTATATCTATATACGTCTCCCGATATTCTCGGCCACTTATTTTCACAAAAACACTTTTATTCGTAAACGCCTTAACATTGTGAACCGGTCCGGTACTTATGTGCAATAAATTAGCCTATGTTTAACCGAGTTACCGCGAGTTTTAATTCCTTCAACAATTGGGTAATAAGTCTGGGCTCTCAAATCAGAAGCTTCGCCCCGCTACAAACAAACTGAGTAATAAATTTTTCAAACTCTAATTACAAATTAACAAATTTCGCAAATAATTTTATTCGCATCCGAATTACCTTCATCAAATTTAAGATTATATTTTTTATGAAACTCGTAATTAAATTCAAAAATGGGAGGAAAAACTTCAAAAATTAAGGATAGTACAGCCAATGTGCAGAACGCAATAGAGTTTGTAGATCCAACAAACTCTCAGATCCCACATAGAGTCCAGCTACTTATCCTTTCACTTTTGTTAGCAGTCTCAGAAATAAACTTATTTCTAAAAATTTATCTAATGTATAAAAGAACATTGAGAAAAGGTGCATGAGCCGTGCCAACGATTTAAACACAATCTAAATAAAAGAAAAAAAAAAACTAAAAAGCATTTCTAACACAAAAAAAAACAAGAAGGGAAAAATCAAAATGGATAAGGTACAGGTAAGGTTTTTTGAGATATACCTACCGTTCCTTGATTTCGTGTTAAATTCAGCTAAAAAAAATTACAAATACAAGGAAATTCGGTATTGGATATCTAAGAATTATAGATTTGACGAGATTTTAGTGGAACTTATGGAAAAATCCATAAAGGTATTCTACACCAGGCTACTTGTTAAGAGACCAAGAAGAAAAGACGTGCCAGAATGGGTTCACAAACTTTTCACGGATACCGTTGAATCAATATCTATAGAAGATTCAGATGAAGAACCACAAAACAAACAACAACAAAACATTCAGTAGCAATACTTTTACTAAAAAACATTCCCTGCAATGACTACTAAACAATTCCCAATTTATAAATACTTGAACGAAAGCCGCAGGAGAGGCAAGCCATATTCTGCAATTCCGTCAAGTTCAAAAATCCCAGACATCAAATATATATACTAGTAATAACGCAATAGTACTTCCGTCTCATTATGAAGTCGTCCGATTTTGATTCCAAATAAAGCAATTGATAAAGTAATTTTCATTGGAAGTACAATTAACAATAATGAATTTTTTATATATTATTTCAATTAAAAATAATACATTTGTCCGAATAAGTAATATGGCATAGCCCAAACCTGTACTAACACAAAAATATGGAGATAAACAACTCCCAGTTGCATACGCTTCACGCTCATTCACTAAAGGTGAAAGCAACAAATAAACAACAGAACAAGAGTAAGCAGCAATCCATTGGGCCATAACACACTTTCGACCATACATGTAAGGTATTGTACCTTGTTTATTATATATAATTAGTTATAAATATTGATTAAGTATGTGATTGAGAGTTACAAATGTTGGCGACTTAAAACGACGGCTGGCGATGACTGGATACTGGATACTTCTGGCACACGACTCCCACAACTGCAAATTTTATCAGCGATTCCACAACTTGACAACCTTGATGAAACGACTTGACAATTTTCCGATCGACTTTACATACGACTTGACAACTTTCCGATCGACTTTACATACGACTTGACAACTTTTTATTATTTCCGACTTCCAACTTTTCTTTTGCTCTTCGCCACACGTCTGCCTCGCTTAACCGCTGCTGCCAAAAATCCCCGTATTTTGTCCTCTGTGATGCCACCTCGATCGCTTACCAGTGTGACCCTCTTTACATTCGGCCATCCTGATCCTCGTCGTCTGTCCCAGACGACCATACATCTTCATTTTCATTTGCGTATTTCCAAAGTTTCATATTATCGTTACTAGTAACGGCTGGACCCTCCACTTGAGCTGCCTTTTTGACGTCATATCGCCCGTTCCTCTTTACTTTAATGACTGTATAAGGACCAAGAAATGAGCTAGAGAGTTTCCTTCCAGCGACGAATTGAGTACGTTTGATCGCAACTAGATCGCCCTCTTTGTATATGCGCTCCACTGTGCGATTCCTGTCATAATTCTTTTTGTATTTCTCCTGTGCTTCTCGTATTTGCTTACTCGCTTCCTGACGTATTTTGTACCTTTCCAAATCGAAGTCATTAATCATTTCTACTTCCAATATTGATAGAATGGTATCGCTGACCTTGTTGAGCATCGTGACTCCAAACATTAATTGAAAAGGCGTCTTTCCCGTGGAACAATGCATCTGCGAATTGATGGCTCTTTGTATTTGTGGGACGAACTTGTACCACTTCGACGTATCTTCTATAGACATCTTCGCAATCATTGAAAGAATGCATCTATTGACTCGCTCAATTTGGCCGTTTCCTTGAGCAACTCCTGTAGTTGTCCAAACATGATGAATTCCGTTTTCTTTTACGTAGTCCTCAAATGGCTTTGATGTAAAAGCTACTCCTCTATCGCTGACAATACGGGTTGGATGCCCGAAAACAACTGACCATTCTTCTAGTTTCTTTATGACCTCCTCGTATCCTGTGCTTCTTGTCGTGAACAACCATACAAATTTAGTAAATGCATCGACAACTGCAAAAATAAATTTGTACTGCTTTGAAGTCGCATCCATCGGTCCTAAGTGATCTGCATGTATTGTATGAAGCGGTTTATCTCCCCTTTTCAATGCAATATAGTTGGCCTTCTTGTTTGCCTAGCTTCTTGTTCACTAGAATACATTGAACACAGCCGTTTATTATCTGGGCGACTTTCCTCTCTAAATGTGGAATCCAAAATTGTTGCTGCAAACTATGCGTAGTTTTTTGCAAAGCGAAGTGACCAACGTTGTGCGCTTCCCTTATAATTTCGTGTTCCATTGCCTTGGGTACCACTAGTAGATCGTTTCCATTCATCGTTTTGTACAGTATGCCTCCTTTCGTGTGGAACTCTTTATACGGTTGGGTCTTCAATATTTCCAAAACAGCTGATACGTGCTCATCCTTCTGTTGGGCAGTTTTCAAACGTGCTGAAATCTCGGCTGATACTGCGAATACGTCTACTGGATACGGGCTAAGACTGTCGACGTGTTTCATCCTGTTTCCCGGACGGTGCTCGATTTCAAAAGTAAAGTCTTCCATGTACAAGATCCATCCAGTGACCTCTCGTGGAACATCCCGTTCCTTTACTGTCTGAGTAAATGCTACACAATCGGTGACCAACTTGAAGTTAACTCCTAATAGGTAATGGCGAATTTTCTGATTGCAAGGTAGGCCGCTTTCACTTTAATATATAGCTGTGTCGTTTTGCATCTGCCGGAGATGTTTTCTTGCTCCAATAAGCAACTGGATACAGCTTATCTTCAAATTTCTGAAGCAATATTCCTCCAAATCCATTCATTGAAGCATCTGTGTGTAATTCGGTTCTGGCTTCTCTACAATATAGATGTAGGACTGGTTCTCGGGTCAGGACATCTTTTAGCTGATTCACAGCATTAAGTTCAGCTATTTCGAATTTAAATACGACGTCTTTTTTCAGAAGATCTGTCAACGGGCGAGCAATATTCGCATAACTTGGTATAAACTTTCGAAAGAATCCCATCAGTCCAAGAAATGATTGAATATCTTTGACGTTTTTCGGCTGAGGAAACTTCTGATTTTAATTCGTAAGCTATACTTAGCTGCTTCCTGCAAAACTTTTTTCAGCTTGCCGATATATTCTTCGTATGTTTGTGCGTATATTATTATGTCGTCTACATATATCTGCATAACATCTTTCTTAATCAGGTCTTGAAAAACGATATTCACGAATCGGTTGAATACAGCAGGCGAATTGCAAAACCCATAAGGCGCTCTACAAAAATCAAACAAGCCCTCTTTCGTAGCAAATGCAGTGTAACGCCGACTTGATTCCTCAATTGGTACGTGTAGAAAACTGTTTTCCAGATCCATTACAATAAACACCTTTGCAGCTTGAAGTTTCTCTAATACGTCATCCATCAGTGGTACAGGGAAACTATCTCGAAGTACCATGCCATTCAGCTGACGATAATCAATGCAAACTCTGATTGTTCCATCTTTCTTCTTAACCAGGACTATTCGGCTGGCAAAGTTCGACGTCGACTTGCAGATTACTCCATCTTTCAGCCATTCCTCAACTTGCTTCTTTACGGCTTCAGCTTCCATCGGTGTCTGTCGACTTGGTTGGTGACGAAACGGTTTTATCTGCTCATCCGGAATAATCTTCATCTGAACCGGGCGATCGATTGGTGACTTCGCTGGCTTGTACTCATCAATTATTGATTGAATTACAGGCTTGAACTGAGTGGGAACGCTTATGTTACTCTCTACTTCAACAATGTTGTACATACTTAGCTCATATGTTCCCGCGCTGTTCGTCTGAGCTGGCGAAGTGAATGTAAAACCATCTTTGTGAGGCAAAATCGAAGCCAAGTAGAACGTCGTTTTCTACGTTAAAGTCAGGGACTACAGTGAACTTCTTCTGAACTTCTATTCCATCGACGTTCACGGTACCAACAAATGTACCCAGCGGCTGTGTCTTCACATTTCCCAATCCTCGCAGAATGACGTAACTCTTTTCCAAACTTATTTTACCCAGTTTCTTCATTATCGGCTATCGGACAATCGAGACATCAGAGCCAGTGTCTACCAGGCAAGCTACTTTAATTCCGTTTAGAATGACGTCCTTCAATCGCTTTGAGGATTTCACTACTTGTACGTTTTTCGTCGTCTGTGGGCAATTTTTCGATATATGTCCCACGCCGTCGCACTTGAAGCAATTCGTGCCTACACTGCAGTCTTTTCTCAAATGTTCGGTCGATCCGCAATTGTAGCAACGAGTCATTTTACTGGCGCTCGACACAATTTTCTTGCCACCACTGTGTTGCTTCCCTTGTCGTACAGTTACACATTTACGTTCGTAGACATCGAATTTCTCCTTTAGCTCCTGAAGTGATTTGCAGCTATACATGCCAAATTTGTATTCGTTGGGAATACCCGATCCATCCAGTATATATGCAATAATGGACTCCTCATCAATCTGTCCCTGCACGGCGATACTTTTCATGACCAACATGCATTCATGGAAGCTCTCTTCTTTCTTTATTTTCCTTTCCTGCAACTTTGCGTGAAGGTCAGCACTTCTTATTGTACGTTTGAACTCTGCCACCAGTACGCTTCTCAACTGATCAAACGTATTTACCACCACGGTGTCCAAAAACATCTTTGCCAATTTTGTGATTTTTCCACGGGCCTGAACGTATCTTTGTTTGTCACTAAGCTCATATGCATCTGCGTTCTGTTGAAAGTTAGTGAACCAATGTTCAACTGGCATATTTTCTCCATCAAAATCTGGAATGATTTTGGAAAAATTCTCTGGTGAAATTTGAGATTCGGTCCTCCTTTGTTGGCTGATTTCGTCTGCTTCAATTTTAAGAGTCAGCAGCTGGATTATCTGCTGCAAACTTCGCTGGTTACTGTCACACATTGACCCAATTTGGTTCTGACCTTGACTTAGATATTCGTTTTCTTTCTGCTGAATTTCTGCGTTCGCTCTGTCCTCCTGCATGAGTATGTCAACTGCGTTTTTTCTTTCGAGCAGCTTCTGTGAACGCGTTAGAACGCCGCTATACTGTGGTCTCTCTCTGTCTTCCATTATTTTGGCATTAGTATAACCCGACGCTTGATCGGTTATGTCTTCCTCGCTCATGCTTTCGTAAACGCTTTCTGTGGATGATGAAATTGTTTCCACGAATTTCACCACTTTCTGGCGTCTTGTATATTTCTTCAATCACGTAATTTGGTTGAGCCCCCCAAATGTAAGGTATTGTACCTTGTTTATTATATATAATTAGTTATAAATATTGATTAAGTATGTGATTGAGAGTTACAAATGTTGGCGACTTAAAACGACGGCTGGCGATGACTGGATACTGGATACTTCTGGCACACGACTCCCACAACTGCAAATTTTATCAGCGACTCCACAACTTGACAACCTTGATGAAACGACTTGACAATTTTCCGATCGACTTTACATACGACTTGACAACTTTCCGATCGACTTTACATACGACTTGACAACTTTTTATTATTTCCGACTTCCAACTTTTCTTTTGCTCTTCGCCACACGTCTGCCTCGCTTAACCGCTGCTGCCAAAAATCCCCGTATTTTGTCCTCTGTGATGCCACCTCGATCGCTTACCAGTGTGACCCTCTTTACATACATATATGGTCAACATTTCACTATTAAAACAGATCACAGACCACTTACCTATTTATTTTCAATGGCAAATCCCAGTTCAAAATTAACTAGAATGAGACTAGATCTTGAAGAATACGACTTTACGGTAGAATACCTTAAGCGGAAAGACAATTTTGTGGCAGACGCCCTATCGCGGATAACTATATCCGAACAAAAAGATATGAATATAAAAGTCCTGAAAGTCACTACCAGGCAACAAAGTAGACAGAAAAACTGCGCAGTTAATAAAGAGAACTTTTGCCAAGGCAAAGTATCCAAAATGCTTCTAAGCCCAACGTACATGAAATCATTTGTAATGATGAAGTGCGAAATGTAGTGACCTTGCGTATAACGGATTCAAAATGTTTATTAAAGCATGGAAATAAAGTTATAGCAAGAACTGATTGTATACCAATGGGATCTTCGACTTAGGTCAGTTTTTCCAAAGGCTTGAAATGCAACCCGGTATACGCAATATATTTATATATTTAAAATCTTTGAGAGTAGCGCTACTCACGCTGGTGACCGTAATGTTGCCGCGTAAGCTCATAAGTAACCCTCGCGGCAAGCTCTCTGTTAATCGAACAGCTGATCGGATGACTTGGAGTTTCGCATAGGAGCGAATTTAATATGAACCACAACTAGGAAGCGGTGAAGTGGCGTGATGTGGATTTAAAGGAAGAACACAAAAGGGACGAGATGATGGAAAATATCTGGATTGGTACAGACAGCAGTTGTCGCTAAGCAGCGGAGTTTAGCACATGTTTTTTAATTACAGTATACTCCTGTATATCATATCATCTATTGTTACACTTGTATACATCCAATTATCGTTTGTCTATGTTATATAAATATTATCCTGAATTGTAATAGCAATAAGTTTTGAAGTTAAATAAAGTAAATTGAAACGTGAAAAGTGGAGATTCAAAAAAGGTGCCAAACGACAAGACAGCGTCGCAACATCGTAGCTACAGAACCAACATTTAAAAAAAAAAAAAAATAATGGTTCTGTGGCTAACATTAAGCTGTAGAATTACATCGATAGCGACAACTAAAAGCACGTGGACGTAAGGAGGTCGTTTTTTGGAAAAAGAAAAAACTTGGAAAAACGCTTACGGCCAAGATGAGCAACGACGACATGGCGCCCGTAGAGAGGTTGGCAGATGAAGACTCTGGCCAACAAATGGATATTCGAGCACATTGCAGTAATCAATCTGCTATGGGACACGAAAGTGGTGTAAATGTTGGAGGGCAGGCTCGCGCTAGTGGTACGCATACAGGCGTGATCGCTGTGGATACAATTGCCACAACTAGCGTGCCTTCAGCAGGAGTTGCAGTGTCACATCGAGAGGCGCACGATCGTCAGTACACTGCGCAAACCGGCGCCACATGGACCAATCAAGGAATTTCACCCTTGACGGAGAGGGCTCATCCAGGGGCTATACAGCCAGGAAATATGCTCCATTCAACTATGGAGATTGGAAGCGGTGGCTTCTCGGAACGACCAACGGTTATTAGAGCTGAAACACAGCAGCCGAGGAAACTAATACTCGAAGGAGTATATGGGCAGGCGAGCAATTTGGCATTCAACGGACCTGCGATGAATAATGGAATGCCAACTAATGGGATCTCACCAGCTACAGGAGTCTACACAAATCAACACAGATTGCACAATCAGAACACGATGGCAAGTTGCCACAGTTGGCAACCGAATTCAGCGATGTTTCCAAATCCATCGAACTCAACCAACGATCTGTCGCTGACGGCGTCACAGATTGCCACTCGGCAAGTAATATCTAAAGATTTACCATATTTTTCAGGTGATCCGACAGAGTGGCCTATGTTTATTGTGAACTACGAGCAATCGACAGAACGCTGTGGGTTCAGCGACCAGGAGAACTTAATTCGGTTGCAAAAATGTTTAAAAGGACTGGCTCTGGAAGCAGTGCGTGGGAAGCTGATGGTGCCCGCTACGGTGAAGCAGGCTATCGAGACTCTTCGGATGCTCTATGGACGACCAGATGCTATTCATCAAACACTGCAGGCAAAACTACTACGAGAGCCAGTTGTAAGAACGAACAATTTAGGGGGTCTAGTGCGGATGGCTTTGGCTGTACAAAATTACAGACCGACTCTAAGCGCCATCGGACTCGTTGAGTACCTGAGTGACCCAACGCTGCTTCGCAGTTTACTGGAAAAATTACCTGCAAAGTGATGTCAGTACCGGTGGCCCCGAGTCCAAGCGAGTTAAAAGCAAGCAGCAAGTTTCCCAAAGCCAGACTCATGATACACAACGACACTCGTGCAGTCACGGCAGTGTCGTGTCGTAAGTGTGCGGGAGCACACAAATTGGAAGAATGTAAGAAATTTTTGTCACTTACAGTAAAAGAAAGATGGATGTTCCTAAAGGAGGGCAAATTGTGCTGGAGATGTTTTGGCAAGCATTTTGTAAGACATTGCCCAATTAAAGAGAGGTGCGGCGTAAAGGGCTGTGCCAAGGAACACCATTCTCTGCTACATAGTTCCGGTCGGGAATCAAACACTACGCCTGCAAGTCAGGAGAAAAGCACGACAATTCTGCATACTGGGCAGAACGACAAAGCGCTTTTTCGGTATGTTCCGGTGACGCTGTGCGGACCTGAGAGAGAGGTACAAACGTTCGCGCTTATTGACGAAGGCTCAGCGTGCACACTGATAGAGACAAATATAGCGGAACAACTAGGATTGGAAGGTCCCACTGAGGAGCTATGCCTTCGATGGACTGGTGACATAACGCAGAAGGAGCCTGAATCTAAAAGAGTGAATCTGAGCATCGCATCGCATCATAATGGCAAGGTTTCACACAAATATGGCTTAAAGAACGTTCGGACAGTAACTAGTCTGGACCTGCCAGTTCAAACACTGGACGAATCAGTTTTGCAAGCGCATCCGCACTTGCAGAGGTTGCCTATACAAACATATGCGGAAGCACGAGCATCGATAATTATCGGTCTGGATAATGCAAAACTCGGTGTGCTTTTGATAGTAAAAGAGGCGAGAGGGACGGAGTTCATTGCCGCCAAATCAAGGCTCGGTTGGTCGCTGTATGGTCAAGGTAGTCAGGAACTGAAACCAAGAGTGATGCACATTTGTGAGTGCAGTAACACGCAGCGCTTGGACGAGATGGTAAAGTCAAGCTTTTCAATCGATGCAGTTGGTGTTCGAGCTAGTTCCAACGAAATTCGCTCCGAAGAGGATGAACGAGCATTATCGATTCTGGAAGAAACTTCGAAATTTATTCCGGAAGAGAACAGATGGGAAACAGGACTACTGTGGAGCCATGACGACGTAAAACTGCCGTTGTCTCGGAAAATGGCGATGCAAAGGCTAATATGTCTTGAGTCGCGTATGGCTCGAGACAAAGATTTGGAAGTGTTTGTTAATACTCAAATTCGGCGTTACGAACAACAAGGATACGTGCGGAAGACAAACTCCAACGAAGCCAATGAAGATCACAGAACATGGTACTTGCCTATATTCGTAATTACTAACCCGAATAAAGGCAAGTCGAGACTTGTTTGGGATGCTGCAGCTAAAGTCGAGGGAGTCGCATTGAACTCGGTGCTTCTCAAAGGTCCGGATCTACTGCCGTCATTGGTGGGCGTGCTGCTCAGATTCAGGCAGAAGCCAATCGCCGTGTGTGGAGATATTCGAGAAATGTTTCATCAGGTGAAGGTGCGACGAGAAGACCAAGCTGCACAACAATTTCTTTGGCGTTACGGAGACCAGAGCAGGGAGCCAGACAGGTATACCATGCAAGTAATGACATTTGGCGCCTCTTGTTCTCCAGCAGCAGCCAACTATATAAAGAACAAGAATGCCAAACGCTTCTTAGAAGAATATCCAGATGCAGTAGAAGCAATCCTCAGGAACACATTCGTAGATGACTGGTTGGAAAGTGGCGAATCAGACGAAGAGATGGCGAAAATGGCAACAACAGTGAAAACCATTCATGAAGGCGGTGGATTTGAGATGCGCGGTTGGATTTCAAATTCCATCAAGGTAACGCGAGCTTTAACGGGAAAGCTCAACCAAATAGAAAAAAGCATTGACCACATGGAGTCAACGTACGAAAGAGTTTTGGGAATACATTGGAGACCCCAGTCTGATGTATTCACCTTTACACCAAAATTCGATGAATCCGTATTTGACGGAAAGACGACACCGACCAAAAGAAATATGCTGCGTATCGTTATGTCCATATTCGATCCGCTTGGCTTGGTTGGATTTTACATTATACAAGCAAAAATCATACTGCAGGATGTGTGGAGATCATCAGTAGGATGGGATGAACCGATAGCCGAAAGAGAACTCTCACGATGGATGTCTTGGTTACGAGGACTGCCCGGAATTGGAAATCTAAGAATTCCTCGATGTCTGGGCATGGTGAGCAGAGCTGATAATATTGAATTACATATCTTTACAGATGCGAGTATAAACGCGTATGCAGCAGTCGCGATTATACGAGTAAAAATTCAAGCGGAAATAAGCTGTTCGTTAGTGGCCTCCAAGACAAGAGTTGCGCCACTGAAGCCGATATCGATTCCCCGCATGGAGCTTATGGCAGCTATATTGGGTTTAAGATTAGCGAAATTCTTAGCTTCCGAACTGTCAGTGGCAATGCAGCGCCGCGTATTCTGGACCGATTCCAAAAACGTCCTGTACTGGATTAATTCTGATGCGCGAAAATATCATCAGTTTGTGGCCCTGCGTATAGGAGAGATTCTGGAGAGTTCGCAGATTGAAGAATGGAGGTGGGTACCATCTGCACTCAACGTCGCTGACGAAGGAACGAAATGGGGCAAAAATAATCAATTCAATGAAGGAATGAGATGGTTCTCTGGGCCATCATTTTTATATGAAGACGAGTCGTGTTGGCCTTTAACGGAGTTAAGCATTGGTCAACAGAGTTTGGAACGACTCAATCTACACGAGCTTAAAGTTACGTCAGAATCCATACTGGCAACTGTCGTACCAGAAATCACGAGATTTAGCAAGTGGAAGAAACTAGGAAGAGCTGTGGAGTACGTTGCACGATTCGTACGCCTGATATTCAAACGAGAACCAACATCAGAAGCAGCGCAAACAATTATGCGCTCAAAGAGTTTGGAAGACGCTTACAACATAATCTACAGAGCAGTGCAAGCTGAAAGATATGCCGAGGAGATCGCATCTCTGCAGGAAGGAGGGAGAGTGCCAAAGAGCAGCAGCATCTTCAGGATGTCCCCGTATGTTGACGAAGCCGGCGTTTTGAGAGTTCGAGGAAGAATCGATCAGATTGTAGGGGTCGCTACAAGTGTAAAGCGACCAATAATACTGCCAGGTACCCATGCAATTACTCAATTGCTAGTTGATTATTTCCACAGAAAATACAACCATCAAATGAATGAAGTGGTAATCAACGAGATGAGACAGCTGTACTGCATCTCTGGTTTGCGAGCGCGGGTGCGAGCCGCAAAAAAGAAATGCCAAAGATGTCGAAACCAAAATGCTCGTCCGGAAGCTCCGGAAATGGGCAACCTGCCGCCTGAAAGACTGGAGATCAACGAGCATCCATTTACTAACACTGGGGTCGACTACTTTGGGCCCATGGAAGTCATAGTAGGTCGACGGAGGGAAAAACGTTGGGGCGTGTTGTTTACATGCCTGACGGTGCGTGCCGTACATATCGAACTGGCACACTCTCTATCAACAGACGCATTTTTGTTGGTATTCGAGACATTCGTCGCTAGAAGAGGCGTGCCCAAGCGAATAGTTTCGGATAATGGCACAAACTTTAGAGGAGCTAGCAGGCTGCTAGCAGAGGAGATTGAACGCATTTCAACAGAGGAACTGGAAAAGAGATACCCAGAGATTTTATGGTCGTTTATCCCGCCAGGAGCGCCACATATGGGCGGTGTCTGGGAAAGAATGATAACGTACTTAACGTACGTGCCACTGGAATCCATAGACGCAGAAGTGCTAACACCAAATCATTTTCTAAGAGGCGCCACAAGCGCAATAAGTCAAAAGAATGAAGATGATAACGCTGGAGCTTTACTTGGTAAGAGTTACCGTATTGCAGGTCAAATTGGAGAACGATTCCGCAAGCTATGGATAAGAGACTACATGCCCTATTTGGTGAGACGAGCCAAATGGTTCGATTCACCAGCGGATCCCCTACAGAAAGGCGACGTCGTAGTAGTGGTCGACGAGTCCCATCCTAGAAGCTCTTGGAGGAAGGGCATAATCGTTGATCTATGCAGCGGCAAAGACGGAGTAGCTAGAAGCGCATTGGTGCGTACAGCGACAGGACTTCTAACTAGGCCAATCGTGAAACTGGCCAAACTGGATGTTCGAAAAACAGAGTAACATTGCACTCGATTGGGTGCAAACTTCAAGAGTAAGACTGCAGTTTGCAAAGGAGGGAATGTTCAATATCATCTATTGTTACACTTGTATACATCCACTTATCGTTTGTCTATGTTATATAAATATTATCCTGAATTGTAATAGCAATAAGTTTTGAAGTTAAATAAAGTAAACGATAAGACAGCGTCGCAACACCGTAATAAATAATAAAAATGATCAAGAAGCAATACTATCTACATTTCATGACGATCCAATACAAGGAGGTCATACAGGCATTACAAGAACGCTAGCGAAAATCAAACTACTGGAAAAACATTACTACTGGAAAAACATGACTCGATTTGTTAAAGAGTACATACGTAAATGTCACAAATGCCAAACATCAAAAGCTAGAATTCATGTAAAAACTCCCATGATTGTAACTGACACTCCAATAAACGTTTTTGTCACAGTAATTCTTGACACAATAGGACCACTTCCAAAATCAGACCAAGGCAATGAGTATATCGTCACACTCATATGTGATTTGACTAAATACCTAGTAGCCGTTCCTATTTCAACCAAAAGTGCAAACAATGTCGCTAAAGCAATATTTGAAAAGTTCATACTTAAGTACGGTCCAATGAAAACGTTCATTACGGACATGGGTACTGAGTATAAGAACCAACTTTTGACAGAGTAACGTCTACAGCATATCACCACCAAACATTAGGAACAATTGAACGAAGTCACAGAACTTTCAATGAATATGTTCGTTCCTACATTTTCACTGACAAGTCAGGTTGGGATGTCTGGACTCAATATTTTACATATTGTTTCAATACCACCCCAACAATTACTCACGGATATTATCCATTTGAATTAGTTTTTGAAAGATTACCAAATTAATTCATAAATTTTAATAAAATAACTAACATAGATCCAATATACAATATAGATGATTACGCAAAGGAAAGAAAATTTAGACTAGAAATTGCCTACAAAAGAGCAAGAATAATGTTAGAAAACCATAAGAGAAAAAATAAGAAATATTATGATAGGTCAATAACAGAAATAAATATAGAAGTAGGAGACAAAGTTTTACTAAAAAACGAAGTAGGACATAAGCTAGACCCTAACTATTTAGGTCTATTTGTTGTAGAAACTATAGAAAGTAATGACAATATAGTAGTAAAAGATAGTAAAAATAAAAAACAAACAGTGCATAAGAATAGATTAAAAATTTACAATGATTAAAAATAAAAAAAAAAAATAATAATATAATAATTGCATAAAAATGCAAAATCTACAATAAAAAAAAAACAAACATTTCTATTAAAAATAATAAACAATCAAATATTTTTTAGTGAAAATTATTCTTTTTAAAATTTTATTGATAAGCAAAATAAAATAAAAAAGAAAAATTACAAGTTTAAAAAAAAAAAATAACAAAATAACTAAATTTAAACCAAAAAAATTATCAAAATAGATTTAAATAAAATAACTACACGTGGTTACGTGTAGTACTAAGAGTTATACTTAAGAGTTCTTAGGCTAAGCTCATGAACTTCTTTTAAAATAAAATTCATTCGGTTTTCTACCGTCAACGACAATACATTGATTTATCTTTTATAGTTGCCCTCCTCGTCACATTGCTTCATTGATGGTCTATTTGATTTATACCTTACTCAAATTAATCCTGTACGCAATTTAATTAATATATCTAATAATAATTAATCACTTGATCTTGTATTTGTGTTGGACTCCTCCAACTGCAACGTTTCCAGGATTGAACCTCTCGTTTTACCTAAAGACAAATTTCATCCAACCTTGGATGTAACTATTGACCTTTCTATTTGTACGCCGACTTACAATACTCATCCGGTAACAAGAAGCCGCTGCTTTCGTAAGACTGACTTTATCAGACTTAATAATATTATTTGGAACCTTGATTGGTCATATCTGTACAATTGTACAACCATGGACTCTGCTATTCATTATTTCTATAATATGCTTGATTCCGTTATTAAAGTTTGTATTCCTCTCGGTAGATCAGTTCGGTCTAATAATTTAAGAAATGTTAAGTCGAGATATTATAAGAGTTATAAAAAGGCAGGTCGTCCATCAGATTTTTTTTTAATATGCTATTGCTCGTTCAAATTTCATGAAGCTTAATACAAAATGCTACAAGGATTATCTTCGGCGATGTAAACTTCAGTGTTACAGTGATCCTAAGCAGTTTTACAACTTTGTGAACGCTAAACGCAAGACGAGCATAAGCCCATCATATTTAACTTTTGGAAATAAGACTGCGGACCGTGATCAGGCCATTGCTGATATGTTTGCTGATTTTTTCAAAACAACCTAACTTCAGTGTTACAGTGATCCTAAGCAGTTTTACAACTTTGTGAACGCTAAACGCAAGACGAGCATAAGCCCATCATATTTAACTTTTGGAAATAAGACTGCGGACAGTGATCAGGCCATTGCCGATATGTTTGCTGATTTTTTCAAAACAACCTATTCCTTAAACGGAATAACACTCAAACTCTCTGTATCCTTATGAGTTAAAAAAGTCAAATGGCATATTCAATCCTTTAATTGACGAAAGTTCGCTTCTCAGCGTGCTTAAGCAAGTCAAACCTGTGTACTCGCCAGGTCCCGATGGGATTCCTGGTTGTGTACTAAGATTTTGCGCCGAATCGTTATGTAAGCCTATTCAGAAATTATTCTCGTTTTCCGTTGAAACCTCCGCTTTCCCGTTGATTTGGAAGGAATCATTTATAATTCCTCTCCATAAAAAGGGTAGTAAGTCTGATGTTTCCAACTATAGGGGTATTTCCAAGTTCTCCGCTATTCCAAAAGCTTTTGAAAAAATTTTAACTTTTCAATAGCAACATTTTTGTAGTTCTATAATTTCACCAGCCCAACATGGTTTCGTGAAACGTAGATCTACAACCACTAACCTTTTAGAATTTACATCTAGGACAATCAAAGGATTTGAAAGTGCAAAGCAAACTGATGTCATATATAAAGATTTCAGTAAGGCTTCTGACTCTGTTAACCATAAGTTATTACTTATAATAACATTCACTCTGGTCACACTTTACCGAAAACAACGTGGACCCAAGAAAAAATTCATAATTAATGAAAAATAAAGATTAAATACAGTTCTTTCTCACTAAATCTTCTTGGAGACAAGACTTATTTCTCCCGAGTTTACCGAAGTGCCCAAAGATTAATCAAAAAGTTCTCACAAGCAAATTTGTTGAAAAAAAAAAAAACAAAACATAAGTGACAACAATACAAGTGCAAATAAAAATACTAAAAATACAAAAACAACAAAAACAAGAACACTCTTCGGAGTGAAGGGCGCTCGCCCTAAAACAACAACAATGGAAAAACCGCCTGACATATACCGACCCACAACAACATTTAATTACAACAAATATGCAAATACAGATAATCCCAAATACATCGTGATAACTAGGAAAGACGGCAAAACATTTGAAAAAGTATCACGCGGAGGAGAGGTCGAACAATGCAAAAAGACTGGTGCAGGGTTCTTACTGGTAAAAACAAAAAACAACACACAGGCAATTAAACTTCTCAAACTAAAAAACATGTCAGATATGGAAGTGACAGTAACAGTAATTTTAGCAACGAATTGCGCAACATTGACGAAAAAGAAATTTTACATGAATTAAAACCACAAAACATAAACGAAGTCCGAAAAATATTAAAAAAACAGGATCAAACTTTGGTTGAAGCCGGAATCATAATAATAACGTTCGCCTCGCACACTGTGCCTAAATCCATAAAAATTGGGTATGAATAGGTAAGAGTTCGCCCTTACTTTCCAATGCCTCTAAGATGCAAAAAATGCCTCCGTTTTGGTCACCCAACAACGATTTGCGTCCTGATGACATTTGCAAACACTGCTTCACAAAAACACATACCGAGGAAAATGAGACCTGCACCAACGAAAAATGTTGCATAAATTGCATGAATTACCTAGAAGTCGACTAACAACACAGCCCACTAGATCGAAAATGCCCAGCATTTCTAAAGCAACAAGAACTTGCAGCAATAAAAACAACAGAAAAGGTTGATCATAAAACAGCTCTAACCATATACCACATCCGACACACACAACAACTAAGGAACAGCTATGCATCAGCACTCTAACCATATACCACACCCAACATACACCACAACTAAAGAACAGCTATGCATCAGCACTATCCAGCCCTATCTCAGCAAATCATTCAACAGAATTAAAACCCAGCACTTCAGGAACATCAATGAATAACTAAATAATAATAAATAATAATAATAATAATATGGATCTAGATGAACCATCCGATTCAAAAGTAACGGCACGCGAACAATCCAAAGATTTAAAAATACGCATCTTCCCAAAAAAAAAAAACAACACTCTGGCAGCTAACCTTAAGCCTCAAAAGCCCAACACAACAAAATCCTTAAACAAAAATGACAGCTTTTAGTAAGAACAAAAACTAATCTACCCCAATCCTGTAGTTGAACAAAAAACATGTACAATCATATTGCATCAAAACAAAAAATTAAACATTTAAATGTTGATTAAAATCATTCAATGGAACATCAATGGATACACAAACAACTACAGTGAGCTACAAGTATTAATAAATAAGCATACACCCCATGTAATTGCTATTCAAGAAACCCACATAACTAATTTATCATACATACCTATACCTACTAACTACATTCTCATATCAACAAACACTTCTCCATTTCATGGAGGAGTCGCTCTTTTAATACACAATTCTATTCAAGCTCGAGAAATTCAACTAGTAGACGGTTCGACACGGTATGTGTCGAAATCACATCAAAAAAAAATTTAGAATACTGTCTGCCTACATCGCACCTAACCGCACATTCACCTTAAAAAATCTTAACGACATTTTAGACTCATCGAATATACCTTCCCTAGACACTGTTGATTTCAACTGTTGGCACAAATGATGGGAATCAAATACAAACAATGCAAGAGGGAAAACGCTTGAAAAATTTATAACTCAGTCTAACTACATAATACTAAATGACCAGTCACCTACACACCTAAGCACTCACAACACATTTACAAACATAGACATTACCTTCGCTAGCCCAATCCTATGTATGGAAATCACATGGAAAACTGAAGATGATCTTTATGGAAGCGATCACTTCCCAATTGTAATAACCCTTTTCTCACCCAACACAATTTTACCTAAAAAATTCTATCCCTAGACCACATTTCATCACAGAAAAAGCTGACTGGCAACTCTTCTCAAAATTAACAAAGAAATATTCTTTAGAGAGACACATAAGCACTAACATCAACAAAGAGTCCGCCAATATACACAAAATAATCCTAGCTAGCGCCCACAAGTCAATTCCTCAATCCAATCCTATGACCCGGCTACGCAAAGTTCCCTGGTGGAGCAAGGAACTTAAAAAAGCTTCAACTTGATAAAAAAAAAAGCATGGCATACATTAAAAAGAAACATCTCACAAGAAAACATTATAAAATTCAAAAAAGCAAATGCTGTGTTCAGATACACACTAAAAAAGGCAAAAAAAGAAAGTCCCGAAAAATTTACTTTACAAATTACGCCAGAAACACCTTCCAAAAAAATTTGGCAACACATAAGACGCTTTGGCGGGCTAAACACAACAAACAATATACACAGCCTATTGAACGCAGACACTAATAAGACCACCCTAATAAAAGCATAAATCGCTGATCTTCCTTTGCAAAAATTTTTCAGATGCTTCAAAGGACACAAACTTCTCCACATCTTGCATAAACGCCGGTGACCGTAATAAATAATAAAAATGATCAAGAAGCAATACTATCTACATTTCATGACGATCCAATACAAGGAGGTCATACAGGCATTACAAGAACGCTAGCGAAAATCAAACTACAGGGAAAACTTTACTACTGGAAAAACATGACTCGATTTGTTAAAGAGTACATACGTAAATGTCACAAATGCCAAACATCAAAAGCTAGAATTCATGTAAAAACTCCCATGATTGTAACTGACACTCCAATAAACGTTTTTGTCACAGTAATTCTTGACACAATAGGACCACTTCCAAAATCAGACCAAGGCAATGAGTATATCGTCACACTCATATGTGATTTGACTAAATACCTAGTAGCCGTTCCTATTTCAACCAAAAGTGCAAACAATGTCGCTAAAGCAATATTTGAAAAGTTCATACTTAAGTACGGTCCAATGAAAACGTTCATTACGGACATGGGTACTGAGTATAAGAACCAACTTTTGACAGAGATATGCAAGTATATGGAAATAGAAAATCTAACGTCTACAGCATATCACCACCAAACATTAGGAACAATTGAACGAAGTCACAGAACTTTCAATGAATATGTTCGTTTCTACATTTCCACTGACAAGTCAGAATGGGATGTCTGGACTCAATATTTTACATATTGTTTCAATACCACCCCCAACAATTACTCACGGATATTATCCATTTGAATTAGTTTTTGAAAGATTACCAAATTAATTCATAAATTTTAATAAAATAACTAACATAGATCCAATATACAATATAGATGATTACGCAAAGGAAAGAAAATTTAGACTAGAAATTGCCTACAAAAGAGCAAGAATAATGTTAGAAAACCATAAGAGAAAAAATAAGAAATATTATGATAGGTCAATAACAGAA
This sequence comes from Drosophila saltans, assembly GCA_018903575.1. NCBI lineage: Eukaryota > Metazoa > Arthropoda > Insecta > Diptera > Drosophilidae > Drosophila > Drosophila saltans. Next base: position 123,282 of record JAEIGH010000181.1, on the reverse strand, counting down.
ATAAATATAGAAGTTGGAGACAAAGTTTTACTAAAAAAACGAAGTAGGACATAAGCTAGACCCTAATTATTTAGGTCCATTTGTTGTAGAAACTATAGAAAGTAATGACAATATAGTAGTAAAAGATAGTAAAAATAAAAAACAAACAGTGCATAAGAATAGATTAAAAATTTACAATGATTAAAAATAAAAAAAAAAATAATAATATAATAATTGCATAAAAATGCAAAATCTACAATAAAAAAAAAAAAAAAACAAACATTTCTATTAAAAATAATAAACAATCAAATATTTTTGTGAAAATTATTCTTTTTAAAATTTTATTGATAAGCAAAATAAAATAAAAAAGAAAAATTACAAGTTTAAAAAAAAAAAATAACAAAATAACTAAATTTAAACCAAAAAAATTATCAAAATAGATTTAAATAAAATAACTACATGTGGTTACGTTATTTCTTAAAATGAAGCAAGCAAGTCGTCCCTGCCGACATTGTGTATACCGTGTACCAACTAGTTATTATATTAAATGAAGTCAAACACCCTCGAAATAGCAATTAATTTCATAAATAATTTCCTTAACATGCCGCAACAGTGAACGCATGCTATCTCGCTCACTCTTACTCTGATTCAAAAGTAACGGCACGCGAACAATCCAAAGATTTAAAAATACGCATCTTCCCAAAAAAACAAAAACAACACTCTGGCAGCTAACCTTAAGCCTCAAAAGCCCAACACAACAAAATCCTTAAACAAAAATGACAGCTTTTAGTAAGAACAAAAACTAATCTACCCCAATCCTGTAGTTGAACAAAAAACATGTACAATCATATTGCATCAAAACAAAAAATTAAACATTTAAATGTTGATTAAAATCATTCAATGGAACATCAATGGATACACAAACAACTACAGTGAGCTACAAGTATTAATAAATAAGCATACACCCCATGTAATTGCTATTCAAGAAACCCACATAACTAATTTATCATACATACCTATACCTACTAACTACATTCTCATATCAAAAAACACTTCTCCATTTCATGGAGGAGTCGCTCTTTTAATACACAATTCTATTCAAGCTCGAGAAATTCAACTAGTAGACGGTTCGACACGGTATGTGTCGAAATCACATCAAAAAAAAAATTTAGAATACTGTCTGCCTACATCGCACCTAACCGCACATTCACCTTAAAAAATCTTAACGACATTTTAGACTCATCGAATATACCTTCCCTAGACACTGTTGATTTCAACTGTTGGCACAAATGATGGGAATCAAATACAAACAATGCAAGAGGGAAAACGCTTGAAAAATTTATAACTCAGTCTAACTACATAATACTAAATGACCAGTCACCTACACACCTAAGCACTCACAACACATTTACAAACATAGACATTACCTTCGCTAGCCCAATCCTATGTATGGAAATCACATGGAAAACTGAAGATGATCTTTATGGAAGCGATCACTTCCCAATTGTAATAACCCTTTTCTCACCCAACACAATTTTACCTAAAAATTCTATCCCTAGACCACATTTCATCACAGAAAAAGCTGACTGGCAACTCTTCTCAAAATTAACAAAGAAATATTCTTTAGAGAGACACATAAGCACTAACATCAACAAAGAGTCCGCCAATATACACAAAATAATCCTAGCTAGCGCCCACAAGTCAATTCCTCAATCCCATCCTATGACCCGGCTACGCAAAGTTCCCTGGTGGAGCAAGGAACTTAAAAAGCTTCAACTTGATAAAAAAAAAGCATGGCATACATTAAAAAGAAACATCTCACAAGAAAACATTATAAAATTCAAAAAAGCAAATGCTGTGTTCAGATACACACTAAAAAAGGCAAAAAAAGAAAGTCCCGAAAAATTTACTTTACAAATTACGCCAGAAACACCTTCCAAAAAAATTTGGCAACACATAAGACGCTTTGGCGGGCTAAACACAACAAACAATATACACAGCCTATTGAACGCAGACACTAATAAGACCACCCTAATAAAAGCATAAATCGCTGATCTTCTTTGCAAAAATTTTTCAGATGCTTCAAAGGACACAAACTTCTCCACATCTTGCATAAACGCCGGTGACCGTAATAAATAATAAAAATGATCAAGAAGCAATACTATCTACATTTCATGACGATCCAATACAAGGAGGTCATACAGGCATTACAAGAACGCTAGCGAAAATCAAACTACAGGGAAAACTTTACTACTGGAAAAACATGACTCGATTTGTTAAAGAGTACATACGTAAATGTCACAAATGCCAAACATCAAAAGCTAGAATTCATGTAAAAACTCCCATGATTGTAACTGACACTCCAATAAACGTTTTTGTCACAGTAATTCTTGACACAATAGGACCACTTCCAAAATCAGACCAAGGCAATGAGTATATCGTCACACTCATATGTGATTTGACTAAATACCTAGTAGCCGTTCCTATTTCAACCAAAAGTGCAAACAATGTCGCTAAAGCAATATTTGAAAAGTTCATACTTAAGTACGGTCCAATGAAAACGTTCATTACGGACATGGGTACTGAGTATAAGAACCAACTTTTGACAGAGATATGCAAGTATATGGAAATAGAAAATCTAACGTCTACAGCATATCACCACCAAACATTAGGAACAATTGAACGAAGTCACAGAACTTTCAATGAATATGTTCGTTTCTACATTTCCACTGACAAGTCAGAATGGGATGTCTGGACTCAATATTTTACATATTGTTTCAATACCACCCCAACAATTACTCACGGATATTATCCATTTGAATTAGTTTTTGAAAGATTACCAAATTAATTCATAAATTTTAATAAAATAACTAACATAGATCCAATATACAATATAGATGATTACGCAAAGGAAAGAAAATTTAGACTAGAAATTGCCTACAAAAGAGCAAGAATAATGTTAGAAAACCATAAGAGAAAAAATAAGAAATATTATGATAGGTCAATAAGAGAAATAAATATAGAAGTAGGAGACAAAGTTTTACTAAAAAACGAAGTAGGACATAAGCTAGACCCTAACTATTTAGGTCCATTTGTTGTAGAAACTATAGAAAGTAATGACAATATAGTAGTAAAAGATAGTAAAAATAAAAAACAAACAGTGCATAAGAATAGATTAAAAATTTACAATGATTAAAAATAAAAAAAAAATAATAATAATATAATAATTGCATAAAAATGCAAAATCTACAATAAAAAAAAAAACAAACATTTCTATTAAAAATAATAAACAATCAAATATTTTTGTGAAAATTATTCTTTTTAAAATTTTATTGATAAGCAAAATAAAATAAAAAAGAAAAATTACAAGTTTAAAAAAAAAAATAACAAAATAACTAAATTTAAACCAAAAAAATTATCAAAATAGATTTAAATAAAATAACTACATGTGGTTACGTTATTTCTTAAAATGAAGCAAGCAAGTCGTCCCTGCCGACATTGTGTATACCGTGTACCAACTAGTTATTATATTAAATGAAGTCAAACACCCTCGAAATAGCAATTAATTTCATAAATAATTTCCTTAACATGCCGCAACAGTGAACGCATGCTATCTCGCTCACTCTTACCAGCCAATGTCGCCCTAAGCGCTTCAGTACAAAACGCATTAACGTATATCTCCAATATTTATTGTCCGATTTCGGCTGAAATTGGTGAGATGATGCATATTAGCCACATTATTAGGTGTGCCAAATAAGAATTTTTTCTGAATTGCGGGGGCGGAAGTGGGCGTGGCAAAAATTATAAACTCTCTTGATCTGCGTGGTCACTAGGCAAATGATCGAACAACCTCAAAATCGCAATCAATTCAAAACAAAATTCCCTTTCACATGCAGCAGCAGCGAACGCATGCTATCTCGCTCTTCCTTATCTGCCAATGCCGCCTTGGCATTTCAGTACAAAACGGATATAGCCATATGTCCGATGTTTATTGTCCGATTTCAACAAAATTTGGTCAGCTGGTCCAGTTTGGTTATATAATTAGGTGTACCAAGTAAGAATACGATATCTTGAAAGCAGTTATCGTTTTTTTTCAATTGCGGGGGCGGAAGTGGGCGTGGCTAAAATTTGAAACAAACTTAAACTGCTTTAACATTAGGCGGATGCTCACACCAAAGTTGGTAGCTCTAGCTCTTATAGTCTCTGAGATCGCGAGGCTCATACGGACAGACGGACGGACAGACGGACAGACGGACATGTCTCAGTCGACTCGGCTGTTGATGCTGATCAAGAATATATATACTTTATGGGGTCGGAAACGCTTCCTTCTGTCTGTTACATACATTTTAGCGACTTTAATATACCCTTTTACCCCATGGGTACAGGGTATAAAAAAACACATATAAAAATTTTCTCTTCTTCACCGAGCATTGAACCATCAAACACCGAAGCCCATCGTGCCAACGATCTCCACATATTACGACACCGTCCTAATTCGATATATATGCAAACCCATTGCATCTCGCTCTGTCAATTTTGTTCTGTGCAACAACACAACGCAAATGTTTCTGTCTCTCTCACACACCGCGTGATGACGAATTTTTGCATATGTGTGTGTGTGCGTGATTGCTTGGAATTTGTTTTTGTTTCTTTGCTGCCAAAGAAAATTGCTTATTTTACTCGAGGTACCTCCACGTTTTTGTTAATAACTCCGGTGATAATTATCCGATCCGATTAATTTTTAAACTTAATCTGGATGATCGATTGAGGAACTTAACTTTTCATGTTTCAACCATGTAGCATAAAATTTAAGCTTGAAAACGCATGGCTAAACAGACAGACGGACGGACGGTCGGACGGACGGACGGACGGACAGACGGACATGTCTCAATCGACTCGGCTGTTGATGCTGATTAAGAATATATATACTTTATGGGGTCGGAAACGTATATTTCTATGCGTTACAAACATCTGACCAATTTTATAATACCCTCTGCAAGGGTATAACATTAGACTACACATGCGGAGACAATGCAAAAAGACTGGTGCAGGGTTCTTACTGGTAAAAACAAAAAACAACACACAGGCAATTAAACTTCTCAAACTAAAAAACATGTCAGATATGGAAGTGACAGTAACAGTAACAGCAACGAATTGCGCAACGTTGACGAAAAAGAAATATTACATGAATTAAAACTACAAAACATAACTGAAGTCTGAAAAATATTAAAAAAACAGGATCAAACTTTGGTTGAAGCCGGAATCATAATAATAACGTTCGCCTCGCACACTGTGCCTAAATCCATAAAAATTGGGTATGAATAGGTAAGAGTTCGCCCTTACTTTCCAATGCCTCTAAGATGCAAAAAATGCCTCCGTTTTGGTCACCCAACAACGATTTGCGTCCTGATGACATTTGCAAACACTGCTTCACAAAAACACATACCGAGGAAAATGAGACCTCCACCAACGAAAAATGTTGCATAAATTGCATAAATAACCCAGAAGTCGACTACAAACACAGCCCACTAGATCGAAAATGCCCAGCATTTCTAAAGCAACAAGAACTTGTAGAAATAAAAACAACAGAAAAGGTTGATCATAAAACAGCTCTAACCATATACCACATCCGACACACACAACAACTAAGGAACAGCTATGCATCAGCACTCTAACCATATTCCACACCCGACACGCACCACAACTAAGAAACAGCTATGCATCAGCACTATCCAGCCCTATCTCAGCAAATCATTCAACAGAATTAAAATCCAGCACTTCAGGAACATCAATGAATAACAAAAAAACGCTCTACCCAACATACCCACCCAATGCAACAACCCTCACACCCAATTCTACAAATGCCCCAAAATCCTCACCCTCAAATCACTACTCCGAATATATGAATATAACAAAAACCACAATCTGGCAGCTAAACTTAAGCCTCAAAAGCCCAACACAACAAAAACCTTAAACAAAAATAGACGCAAAAACAACAGCGAAAGTGACAGCTTTTAGTAAGAACAAAAACTAATCTACCCCAATCCTGTAGTTGAACAAAAAACATGTACAATCATATTGCATCAAAACAAAAAATTAAACATTTAAATGTTGATTAAAATCATTCAATGGAACATCAATGGATACACAAACAACTACAGTGAGCTACAAGTATTAATAAATAAGCATACACCCCATGTAATTGCTATTCAAGAAACCCACATAACTAATTTATCATACATACCTATACCTACTAACTACATTCTCATATCAAAAAACACTTCTCCATTTCATGGAGGAGTCGCTCTTTTAATACACAATTCTATTCAAGCTCGAGAAATTCAACTAGTAGACGGTTCGACACGGTATGTGTCGAAATCACATCAAAAAAAAATTTAGAATACTGTCTGCCTACATCGCACCTAACCGCACATTCACCTTAAAAAATCTTAACGACATTTTAGACTCATCGAATATACCTTCCCTAGACACAGGTGATTTCAACTGTTGGCACAAAAGATGGGAATCAAATACAAACAATGCAAGAGGGAAAACGCTTGAAAAATTTATAACTCAGTCTCTAACTACATAATACTAAATGACCGGTCACCTACACACCTAAGCACTCACAACACATTTACAAACATAGACATTACCTTCGCTAGCCCAATCCTATGTATGGAAATCACATGGAAAACTGAAGATGATCTTTATGGAAGCGATCACTTCCCAATTGTAATAACCCTTTTCTCACCCAACGCAATTTTACCTAAAAATTCTATCCCTAGACCACATTTCATCACAGAAAAAGCTGACTGGCAACTCTTCTCAAAATTAACAAAGAAATATTCTTTAGAGAACAAGGAACTTAAAAAGCTACACTCCAAAATTGAAGGCACAATTAATAGAAAAAAAATTATATTGTTAGAATTCTCTGCTGTGTTGAGCTCCCTGAAAGGCACCACACCACACCAGGTCTAGACAGAATTAACTATATTATGCTGAAAAATATAGACAATGATACAAAGCTAAGAATTATAAAACTGCAAAACAACATATTAAACCATTACATTCCACAAGCATACACAACAAGTATTATTGTTCCCATCCTTAAGCCGAACTCCAACAAAACATTCAATGCCTCATACCGACCTATATCCTTAAGCCCATGTCTCTGTGGTGGTTTGTCACGAATGACAAACTCATCCATAGCAGTCAAACAGGATTCAAGAAAGGCAAATCGGCATTCCTCAGGGATCCCCACTGTCAGTAGTCCTCTTTGTAATTGCTTACAATAAATTAACCCAAATGTTAGTCCAACACCCTAACATAAGCCTTAGTGCATACGCAGACGATTATAACATAATAGTAAAAATGGCTAACCGTAAAAGCATCAACCTTGACCTGCAACCCATCTTCGAAACGATCTTACGCTGAACAACTAACAATATCGCTCAAAAATAAAATAAATGCACTTAAATGTCTCTCAAGTCCAAAGTTCAATTGCAATACTTCCTCTCTTATTGATGTCACAAAAGCAATGATAGCATCAAAAGCTGATTACGCTCTACCAATTTACGGCCATTGCACTATGGGAAAAAAGTACAATATTTTGGCATTAATCAAATTTTTTTGTTGTCTTAAATCACCAAACAAATATTTTTTTCCAATTCTAAACTCATTAGATAGAATCAAAATATTTTTTTTTAATTTTTGCGGACTACCCCTATTATTTGATAATTTTACAAAGTCAGCTGATTCAGAGTTGCAGTGCAACGTGAAAAAGCGCGCCAAATAGATCGCAACTTTTCAGCTGTATTAAATTTGTTTGTTAATCGCATAAATTAAAAGTTAATATGGAAAAAGTTAATGAAAGTATGTATAATAAGTGTCCGTAGTGATTTTGTATAGTTCTGTGTTTTTGTGTAATTGTGCAATGTGTTGTTCATGTGTATTTTTAGCTTAACCCAAACAAACATGTTTGTGTTCTGTGGAGTATTACTTTAACAGTCCTCGCGAGGCCTCGGCAGTTTTACTTAAGGGTAATTAACTAAACCTTATACTATAAGGTCCAATTAATAACTTTTGCCCGTTTTTGCCCTTTTTCCCGAAAATTGACATGTTGTAGTTGCGCTTAAGTTTAGACGCTCAGTGCTGCTGGAAATTTGGAGCCGTAACAACCGCCAAGAAGACGCTGTAATATCGTTTATTGCCGAATCTTTTGACAACAATGTGAACGAAGATCTTGAAAAAATTATCAAAAAAGAAGTCGAGGAATTTATTCACTACATAAAAAAATGTTTGTTGAAATGCAATCGAATGTTAGATCGATTTAAAGTTAAACATTCTACTTGGCTTGATGGCAATGTTGTAATTGCGTTTGGTGAGCACGAGACGTCTCCAAATAAAGCTGGACGTAAATATTTAAACTATGAAAATGCAGGATGTCGTTTAAAAAGAAAGTTAGCATCAGAGCTTGCGTCAAAGGAAAATTACGAAACTCCACTCTTAATACACGCTGCTTCCATTTCGGCAAGGAATTCGAATGAAAAAGATGTTGCTTTCTTATTAAACAAAACTACGGGTGATAAGCGACTTAACATTAGCGATGTTAGAAAAAAACTTGAAGCAAATCCGCTGAACCCAATAAGCCCAGAAAGAGCGTTGGCGTTCCTCATAGAAAATGGGTTGACGAAACAGCAATACATCAACATCAAATCGTTGAATAAACAGCATGGATGTGATATTTATCCTCCATATGTAGAAGTTGCGAAAGCCAAGCTAAAATGCAGACCATCCGGAATCCGTATTTGCGAAACAAAAGCGGAAGTTTCTTTACAACACTTACTGGATCATACTATGGACCGTATTTTTACTATGCAAGAGGAGGTTCTCGGGACTTTATCGGACATATCGTATTGTAAATTAATAGTTAGCCATGGATTTGATGGTTCAACAGGCCAAAGCTGCTACAAACAAAAATTTCAATTTGATGAACCTACTTCTCTGGACCATTCCTTGTTTGTAACAACAATCATTCCGTTGAAACTTATTGATGAATTGGAACGAGTAATATGGATTAATAGGACACCCCAGTCTGTTAGATTCTGTCGGCCGTTAAAACTGGAATTTGCCAAGGAAAGCTCGGACCTTAGTCTTAATGAAAAATCCAATTTGGTCAATCAGATTGCAAATCTTGAAAATCATTTGTATATTTACAAAAAAAAAAAAAGTTCAGACCAAATACGATATGCATTGCACGCTTATTGATGGGAAAGTCTTAAACATTTTGACTGGCACCAACTCAAGCCAGTCCTGTTCTTTGTGTGGAGCTAAGCCGACTCAAGTATTGCATACAAAAAATATTAATTCGTCAATCTTTAATGTTAAAAGCGAGAATTTACAATATGGAATTAGCCCACTTCATGCATGGATTAGATTTTTTGAATTTGTTTTAAATGTATCCTATAGAATTCATATAAAAAAGTGGCACGCCAAAGGTATGGACAAAGAGCTTGCACAGTTACGCAAGCAGCACATTCAAGAAAACTTGTGGTCGGAATTAGGTCTTAATGTAAGTAAGTCAAAACAGAACGGCAGTGGTAGTAGCAATGATGGCAATACTGCTAGGAGAGCTTTTTCTAATACCAAACTGTTTTCAGATATTTTAAAAATTAATTATGAAATTATAAAGAATTTTTATATAATATTAATTGCAATATCTTCCGAATTTAAAATTAATGTCGAGAAATTCAAAGACTTCTGTGCCCACACTTTCGAGCTTTACATGAAATTGTATGATTGGTACCCAATGTCACCGACAGTACACAAAGTATTGGTACACGGTTACCAAATAATGAATAAATACATAGTTCCTGTCGGAGTGCTTGGAGAGAACGCATCTGAGGCCAGAAATAAAATATACAAGAATGACAGAAGATCTCATGCAAGAAAATGCAGTAGATTGGATAACAGAACAGATGTTTTTAATAGAGCATTAGACTCATCGGATCCTCTATTATCAAGCCTCTGCCTAAATGAACGCCAAAAATTAAATAAAAAAATGAATATTCCGAATGAAGTCGTTGCGCTATTTGAATCTCCCGATCACATTTTGAAAAATCATGAAGGTGATTCAAGTGACGAATGGCCAGAAGACGAGGATATTACATTAGATATTGAATTAGTAGAAGAATGTGACTAATTTTAGTTATAAATAAAAACATGTTACTAAAATATTTTTGTTGTAATATCAATATAAGAAACATAATATGAAAATAACAAAAAATTAAAAGAACTGTCAAATTCTTAGTAACGGCAAAAAATATTAAATGCAACTTTTCATATTTAGATTTGTTTATTGATTAGATTTTGCTTACACACTTGGTAAAGGAAAAAAATTATAGGGGGTCAAATAAAACCAAAAAAATCCGAAATTAAATTAAAGTCTGACGAACATCCCAAAAAAAAATTTAATTTTTCTAGCTCATTATTTGGAATTAATGCCAAAAAAATGGGATTTTTTCCCATAGTGCATTGCCCAAAAAATACACTTCGTCCAGTAAAAACAGCTATAAACACAGCATTTAGACTTGCTTTAGGAGCATTTAGAACCACACCAGTTAACAATATCCTATTTGAAGCACGTGCAACTTCTATAGAAGATAGACGAGATTTACTAAATATAATATATATAATATAATAATATTCTAAACTCATTAGATAGAATCAAAATATTTTTTTTAATTTTTGCGGACTACCCCTATTATTTGATAATTTTACAAAGTCAGCTGATTCAGAGTTGCAGTGCAACGTGAAAAAGCGCGCCAAATAGATCGCAACTTTTCAGCTGTATTAAATTTGTTTGTTAATCGCATAAATTAAAAGTTAATATGGAAAAAGTTAATGAAAGTATGTATAATAAGTGTCCGTAGTGATTTTGTATAGTTCTGTGTTTTTGTGTAATTGTGCAATGTGTTGTTCATGTGTATTTTTAGCTTAACCCAAACAAACATGTTTGTGTTCTGTGGAGTATTACTTTAACAGTCCTCGCGAGGCCTCGGCAGTTTTACTTAAGGGTAATTAACTAAACCTTATACTATAAGGTCCAATTAATAACTTTTGCCCGTTTTTGCCCTTTTTCCCGAAAATTCACATGTTGTAGTTGCGCTTAAGTTTAGACGCTCAGTGCTGCTGGAAATTTGGAGCCGCAACAACCGCCAAGAAGACGCTGTAATATCGTTTATTGCCGAATCTTTTGACAACAATGTGAACGAAGATCTTGAAAAAATTATCAAAAAAGAAGTCGAGGAATTTATTCACTACATAAAAAAATGTTTGTTGAAATGCAATCGAATGTTAGATCGATTTAAAGTTAAACATTCTACTTGGCTTGATGGCAATGTTGTAATTGCGTTTGGTGAGCACGAGACGTCTCCAAATAAAGCTGGACGTAAATATTTAAACTATGAAAATGCAGGATGTCGTTTAAAAAGAAAGTTAGCATCAGAGCTTGCGTCAAAGGAAAATTACGAAACTCCACTCTTAATACACGCTGCTTCCATTTCGGCAAGGAATTCGAATGAAAAAGATGTTGCTTTCTTATTAAACAAAACTACGGGTGATAAGCGACTTAACATTAGCGATGTTAGAAAAAAACTTGAAGCAAATCCGCTGAACCCAATAAGCCCAGAAAGAGCGTTGGCGTTCCTCATAGAAAATGGGTTGACGAAACAGCAATACATCAACATCAAATCGTTGAATAAACAGCATGGATGTGATATTTATCCTCCATATGTAGAAGTTGCGAAAGCCAAGCTAAAATGCAGACCATCCGGAATCCGTATTTGCGAAACAAAAGCGGAAGTTTCTTTACAACACTTACTGGATCATACTATGGACCGTATTTTTACTATGCAAGAGGAGGTTCTCGGGACTTTATCGGACATATCGTATTGTAAATTAATAGTTAGCCATGGATTTGATGGTTCAACAGGCCAAAGCTGCTACAAACAAAAATTTCAATTTGATGAACCTACTTCTCTGGACCATTCCTTGTTTGTAACAACAATCATTCCGTTGAAACTTATTGATGAATTGGAACGAGTAATATGGATTAATAGGACACCCCAGTCTGTTAGATTCTGTCGGCCGTTAAAACTGGAATTTGCCAAGGAAAGCTCGGACCTTAGTCTTAATGAAAAATCCAATTTGGTCAATCAGATTGCAAATCTTGAAAATCATTTGTATATTTACAAAAACAAAAAAGTTCAGACCAAATACGATATGCATTGCACGCTTATTGATGGGAAAGTCTTAAACATTTTGACTGGCACCAACTCAAGCCAGTCCTGTTCTTTGTGTGGAGCTAAGCCGACTCAAGTATTGCATACAAAAAATATTAATTCGTCAATCTTTAATGTTAAAAGCGAGAATTTACAATATGGAATTAGCCCACTTCATGCATGGATTAGATTTTTTGAATTTGTTTTAAATGTATCCTATAAAATTCATATAAAAAAGTGGCACGCCAAAGGTATGGACAAAGAGCTTGCACAGTTACGCAAGCAGCACATTCAAGAAAACTTGTGGTCGGAATTAGGTCTTAATGTAAGTAAGTCAAAACAGAACGGCAGTGGTAGTAGCAATGATGGCAATACTGCTAGGAGAGTTTTTTCTAATACCAAACTGTTTTCAGATATTTTAAAAATTAATTATGAAATTATAAAGAATTTTTATATAATATTAATTGCAATATCTTCCGAATTTAAAATTAATGTCGAGAAATTCAAAGACTTCTGTGCCCACACTTTCGAGCTTTACATGAAATTGTATGATTGGTACCCAATGTCACCGACAGTACACAAAGTATTGGTACACGGTTACCAAATAATGAATAAATACATAGTTCCTGTCGGAGTGCTTGGAGAGAACGCATCTGAGGCCAGAAATAAAATATACAAGAATGACAGAAGATCTCATGCAAGAAAATGCAGTAGATTGGATAACAGAACAGATGTTTTTAATAGAGCATTAGACTCATCGGATCCTCTATTATCAAGCCTCTGCCTAAATGAACGCCAAAAATTAAATAAAAAAATGAATATTCCGAATGAAGTCGTTGCGCTATTTGAATCTCCCGATCACATTTTGAAAAATCATGAAGGTGATTCAAGTGACGAATGGCCAGAAGACGAGGATATTACATTAGATATTGAATTAGTAGAAGAATGTGACTAATTTTAGTTATAAATAAAAACATGTTACTAAAATATTTTTGTTGTAATATCAATATAAGAAACATAATATGAAAATAACAAAAAAATTAAAAGAACTGTCAAATTCTTAGTAACGGCAAAAAATATTAAATGCAACTTTTCATATTTAGATTTGTTTATTGATTAGATTTTGCTTACACACTTGGTAAAGGAAAAAAATTATAGGGGTCAAATAAAACCAAAAAAATCCGAAATTAAATTAAAGTCTGACGAACATCCCAAAAAAAATTTAATTTTTCTAGCTCATTATTTGGAATTAATGCCAAAAAAATGGGATTTTTTCCCATAGTGCATTGCCCAAAAAATACACTTCGTCCAGTAAAAACAGCTATAAACACAGCATTTAGACTTGCTTTAGGAGCATTTAGAACCACACCAGTTAACAATATCCTATTTGAAGCACGTGCAACTTCTATAGAAGATAGACGAGATTTACTCACAGCTAACCTCTTCAAGTCCCTTCTTTCAAATAGAAAATCACAATACAAATCAGCAATAGACCGGATCATCACCTTTTCTTTATCTCACAGCCTACCATTTCGACCTATTACTACATCATCCCATACTTTCCCACCCTGGTTTTTGCAACAAGCGACAATAGATTCATCTCTAAGATACTCCTCCAAGGAAAACACAACATCTCAAATATACCGATCTCAGTTCGAAGAAAGAAGAAACAGATACCATTCCTACACCTTAATATTCACTGATGGAACAAATCAAACGGCATTACATCTCTCGCAGTCACGAATGAACAAGAACCCTTAAAACCATGCCTCTTACCCCATTATTCCTCAGTCTTTACTTCCGAAATCATTGCAATCATAGAAGTACTACAATTATTTGAAAGCAAAAAGGGAAAATTCTGTATTTGCTCCGATTCATTTTCTGCTATAGACTCAATACACAACATAAACAACGCAGAACACTACACCTCACTCGCCCGAAGCATACTTATAAAAGCCTTTCCAAAATTTAAACTTCTCTGGGTACCTGGGCATGCAGGGATAACAGGTAACGAACTAGCAGACATAACAGCAAAAAACACAGCAAAACAACCTCTAACCACAAGGGAAAAAATAAGCATAAAGGACATAAGGAAATACATAAAAAACACTCACCTAACCAAAATACAATCCAACCTCAACAAAACATCTAACTGGTATCAATCTATAAACACTAACGGACTCACTACTTACAACATATTTAAAAACAACCAAAAATACCTCTCAGGAACTGATCAAATAAAAATAAATCGGCTTCGACTAGGACATACTAAAATCACACACATATACTACATAGAAAAAAGACCTAACGCCTGCACCTTCTGCAACGGCCAAATATCAATAGAGCACATTCTTAATGCATGCCCCTCTCTGCACACACACAGACTTCACTCTTTCGGCAACAGTAACCCAAAACAATGTCTTACTATTCCAATATTTGGTAATATTTCCGCTATTTTAAAATACCTCAAAGATACGCACTTATATCACTCCATATAAATACTGTTAACAAAAAATGTAAATAAAACACAAGACTAACTTACTAATGATAACTAAACACAATGTAAAATATATGTAAAAATACAGCCATTGCTCATAAATTTAAGCTAGCTTATAATTTACAAATTTATTGATAGTAAATATCCCAAATATTCTACTCTGTTGGATTCGTGAGTATCTGACAAGCAGAACACAAAAGGTCTTATTTAAGTCTTCCTTTTCCAGATGCATCAATGTGACTTCGGGGGTGCCCAAGGCAGTCATCTTGGTCCGTTGCTGTTCACCCTTTTCATAAATGATCTTCCTTCCGTCTTGCTTTATTCACATGTGTTCATGTATGCAGATGATGTTAAGCTTTGCATTAGCTATAGCAATACGGTTTCGTCCAGTAGATTGCAAGCTGATCTTAATAATTTTCAGTGTTGGTGTCAGCACAACCTGTTAAACTTAAATACCTCTAAGTGCAAGGTTATGTCGTTCTATAGGACCTCTCCTCAGATGATGACGTACTCCTTGAATAACACTCCATTAGAACGCCTTGATGAAATGAATGATTTAGATGTACTCATGGATCATAAATTAACCTTCAACTCCCATATCTTTACGATAATCGCTAAAGCCACAGGCGTTCTTGGTTTTGTCAAGAGATGGTCGAAAGAATTCGACGATCCTTACACTACCAAAATTCTCTATACCTCTTTGGTATACCGTACTCTTATTTTGGAGTACGGATCATGCATATACCTCAATATGAGTCACACCAAATTAAAATTGAATCTATTCAAAAACAATTTCTGCTTTTTACTCTTCGTGGTCTTAACTGGGATCGCAATGTCATTCTGCCTTCGTACTTTAGTAGACTTCTTTTAATTAACCTTCCTTCTCTTACTAGACCTACTAGAAACTATATTCCCTTATCCCTTGCACACTGTACTACTAACTATGCATTGCATAATCCCTTTCGAGTCCTGTCGGGTGATTATAATCGACTTTATCGTGTGATCAGCCCAGAGCTCTCTTTATCAGTACTAAAATTTTCTATCATTTCCTACTTAGCTCGTAAATAGCTGTAGCTTTCGTTATTTGTCTGTTTTTGTCAACTATTCCCCGCGACTCGTGCCGTACGTCATTCGGTTTGCGCCCCTCGGTCGGTTGGGCTGGAGGTTGTAAGCACTTAGTGCACCCGCTGGAATTCGCCGGTAAAAAAAAAAAAAAAAGAACAATAACATCGTTACTTAGTAAACAATGATTAG
The DNA here is from genome assembly GCA_018903575.1 of Drosophila saltans. Classification (NCBI taxonomy): domain Eukaryota; kingdom Metazoa; phylum Arthropoda; class Insecta; order Diptera; family Drosophilidae; genus Drosophila; species Drosophila saltans. The sequence continues at coordinate 107,268 of JAEIGH010000181.1, read as the reverse complement.
GGCTAGATCGCGTTCTGTCCACTACATATTATTAATTGGCGCCCAACATGTTGGACCCGACCCGAACAAGCCAGACAAGGAACGACCTTTAACTCCACAAGAAATTAGAAGATTTTACTTTAAGAGTAGAGTTCTTTCTTTTGGGTCGTCCCATTGCATCCAATTCTTGTTAATTTAACTTTTATTTGAGTTCTAATTATTTGACTAGATCTTTAAAGTAGTTTAGTATCGCGCATGGATACGTTCTTTGGAAAAGCCAGTGCAATTACACACGTAGATTGATTGACCAAGATCGTTCTGAGGCTGCCTAGCTATATTTACATATTTAAAGACAGGTTATAATAGTATAAATTTGGCTTAAGCAGTTTCCGAGGATTTTTGGAATTATAGTGTACTGGTGATTTTTCGGACCCTGTCCGTTCATCCAAATTGTTTAATACCCAAATCATCAATAGACTTTAGTTACAGACAGTCTAAGGAACAAAGAGTGCTCATAGATAGGAATCACATTACATCAAATAAGTCAAGTGTGAGGGTAGAAACAGACAGACGGTAGGAATAATTTTGATATATGTTTTTTTTGGCATTTAAAATTTTTTTTTATTTTTTTTGGGTTTATTTGACAAAACATTTATATTATTCAACATGCCAATTGCACATAGCAACGAAAACTTAGCATTCAATTTATTGGATGATCCCTTCTGTGGAGTATGCAATGAATAATAACTGCAACAGAATTGACATAGGTGCCACAAAGTATGTATTTTAGTAAAACTAAAGACCAACGACACATGTCCAGTATGCGCGGTGAATTGCACACCCATGTTGTTAGCATTCTCAAATAATACTTTAGCAGCAGAACTGAATGCTGTAACATCTGCTCCTGGGAGTATTAACGACTCAATAGGTACTAACGAAAACATACAGAAATCGGCTTCTAAACAGTATCGTGGCAGAAGCCGAGGTAGACTCTACGGTGCTAGGACAGGTATGACCACTAGAGCACAACAAAGACAAGTAAACAGAGAACGTAACGAATCACCTTCGCGAAGTAATACCAATCGGAATATTCACGAAGACATAGCTAGTTATATCACCTCAACCATTAGTCTTCAACAAACCAAGATGATACAAGACATAAACGAGGCGATAAGTCAGAACATTGAATCCACAATAGGAAGGCACTTGAGCCCACTTCAGCTGGATCAGCAACCACCTATTAGACAAATTTCCAATAGTGAAGAGCCTGGAGTTTATGACAGTCCCAGGGTAGATATGAGTAATTCCATAACTAGTCGAGATCGAAACGGATCACATAGTTATGTGTCTCCAGAAAAAGATTATTCAGACATGGCGAATGAAATTCGACGGTTTCAAACAATGCATGAGAATGGAGGATTTTATATATAGAGTAAGAGCTCTAACAACACAAAACCTGAACAATGACTATCAATTATTAAGCAATCATTTATATGTGTTTTTTGCTGGTAAAGCCAGTGATTGGCATCGGAAGTTTCATAGTAACCATAGTAATCTAACGTGGGAAACTGTTTGTATTGAGTTTAGGAAGAGATTTGAAGACGGAGAGACAGATTTAGATATATGGGAAAATATAAGGAAACGACGTCAGGGAGAAAATGAAACTTTTGACGAATTCCAAAATAATATTGAACACTTGGCTGATAGACTTCAGCAAGGTATGTCCGAAAGTCAGGTCGTAGATCTCTTGATTAGAAACTCCAAAAACAGTCTCCATCATGAGTTACTTCACCTAAAAATAATAAATAGATCTCAGTTGCGAGTAGAAGTTCGTAGACATGAACAGTTTTATAATGATATCAAGTCCCTCAAACCAAGAACACTTCGTTCATATGTAAACGAACTGACCAACACTTATGAAAAGGTAAATCAAAGCGATGAAAAGAATTTAGATAGTGAAGTCTTAGCAATGCACCAAACTTTCACTCATCCAAAATAATGGAACTGTGACCGCATAGTATCTTTTGTTATGGGTGCGGAGCTAAGGGAATTTTCAAACCACGATGTTCTAAGTGTAGGCCGACGGAAAACCAAACGGTGGGGGTGCTGCACCAACGTTCCTAGGCACACCCGACAATAACAAGGAGCGAAGTATTCAGCATATTAATAGTAAAGAAAATATGACCAACAGAAAGACACAAGAGGGAGTTATCTCAAATAGTCAACCTTTTCACATACGGTGGAAAAATTATAATCAAGTACGCGAACGCATTTTTTCAGAAATAGACTGTATAAGTTTCATAAGCTGTCCTAAAAGATCTACTAGACGGTTAAGGAATTTTCGAAAACAATTCGTGCAAGTTTCAAAAGGATAGTTTCAGCAATTTTTACTAATACAGACAACCGTCTATACACTGACGTAGTAATCGAAGGTAAAGAATACAAAGCTTTGCTGGACTGTGGTGCATCAATCAGTTGCTTAGGGGCAAATGCTGCCAATAACATTCTGTCCAATAAGAAATATAGAAAATGTTCGGGCTGTATCCGTACTGCAAATGGAATAGCAAGCAAAGTAAAAAAACTGGGAAAACTGATAAAAGAAATAAGGTATAGAAACAAAACAGATACTTTAGAACTTTTCTTAATACCTGAACTTAAACAAGACGTATACCTGGGAATTGATTTTGGCAGAAATTTCGTTTATCTAAGCAGGTTATTTTGATTTCAGAAATTTCCGAATTAGATGTAAGGTCTGACTACTCTAAAGAACCACCCAAATATTATATCTTATCTCCAGACCAACAGAAACGTTTAAATATAGTAAAAGGCTGTTTCCCATCGTTTGCTTTAGAAGGACTTGGTAGAACTAACTTGACCGAACATAAGATTGAAGTACAAGGCGCTACACCCCGCAAAACGACGCCCTTGGCCAGTATCTCCAGCCAAAGAAAGCCTTATGTTCCCAGAAATAGGCATGATGTTAGCTCTAGATGTGATTGAGGAAATTAATAGTCCTTGGAGTAGCAACTGCGTTTTGGTTCAAAAAGCTGGGAAAAATAGATTATGTTTAGATTCAAGAGAACTCAATTGAGTGACTAGAAAAGACGCATATCCTTTACCGCATATCAATGGTATTTTAAGCAGCAATGCAGCACAAACACTTTGTAGGCTGATGGATAAAGTAATACCATTTCAAGTCCGATATAGAGTTTTCATATATCTCGATGATCTTTTGATTATGACCGATAGTTTTGATACTCATTTGCTTTTACTACAAGAGATTGTCCTCTGTTTGTGTAAGGCCAATTTAACTATTAACGTATAGAAGTCGAAATTCTGTCTGAGAGAGATAAGTATCTCGGGTTTGTAGAAAATTACGCCACAGTCAGTTTCCCTCTCACCGACTTGTTGAAAAACAAGAAAGCTCTGGGATGGAATGGAGCAGCTACCGTAGCTTTCGAGTCTTTAAAGACGTGTTTAACGCCGGCTCCTATGACTTTTCAAAACAGTTTGTTTTGCTATGTGTCGAAAAAGTTATCCAAAGCTCAACGGAATTATTCCGTTACAAAACTAGAATGTTTGGCGGTAATCAGAGGTATTAAAAAGTTAAGACCTTATATAGAAGGGCAAGATAATCACTGATAATGGCTCAAGCGACAAAAGGATCTCACTCGTCGACTCGCAAGGTGGTCAATGAAGTTATTCTAATATAACCCATCGTCGGAAAATATAGTTGCAGACGCTTTATCACGTCAAAATAAGTATGAATTAAACGAACTGGATATGAGTACATCTATCGTAAACCTACAATCGCCGCATTTCAAATCAATGGAGTATTTAGACCTGATAGAACATATTCGTTTAAATCAAGCTACGCTACCTGATTTAAAGGTTAGCGATGGGTTTGTGTACAAACGAATTTTTTTTTTTTTTTTTTTTTTTGCGTTTATTTATTTGTTGGATCTCTTATATAGTGTATAAGACTAACAACAATTTCCTAGTTTTATCTTAATCTAATACGTAACCTAGCATCAGAAGGATGCTTCTTTAATCTATGGCCCTGATTATTTGCTAGAGGGTTGGAAGGTCGTTTCGTTGGAGACGAGTTCTATCGCATGCTCGGGTTAATGATTTGGCGAGGGTATTCGGGTGGGCCTGCAGCTTAGCGGCAAACGAATTGACTTTAATAATGTTTTAGAATCACGAGAAGATATGTCCTGGAAATTATGGATAGCCAAAACTGTAGAAAAACTTAAAAGGTATTTATTTTGTCCTCGCATGGTCAGCCAAATTAGAGCATACATTTCCAAATGTGATGTCTGTCGTACTACAAAGAGTCCAAATGTAGTTCTAAAACCTCCTATGGGAAAACCATTAACTTCGGAACGTCCGTTTCAAAAACTCTACCTGGATTTACTCGGTCCATACCCACGAACTAAAACGGGGAATATCGGACGAATAGTAGTAGTAGATCATAACAACAAGTATCATTTCCTTAATCCGATTAAGAAGTTTACAGCCCATAAGATTACAGAATTTTTGGAGGGTAATATATTTTATACTTTCGAGTTGCAGGAAGTAATACTCACTGATAACGGATCCCAATTTAGATCTAGTTACTTTGAACCCTTTTTAACCAAGTTTGGAGTACCACATCGGTATACAGCTGTAGATTCTCCACAAGCAAATGCTAGTGAAAGATTGGTCGAAACATGATCTTGAACGGGAAAGATTATGAACTCTTAAGGAAATTAGATTCTTTGGATGATGATGTTAAGTTAAATCCTCCTGATCTATTGCAGTTGTCCAGACAGAGAGCTCAAGACTGCACAAACCTGCGGAGTAGAAACATCCAACTTAAGGTAGGCGATCAAGTTTATGCCAGAAATTTCACTCAGAGTAACGTCAAAAAGTTTTCTTCCAAGCTACAGTGCGGAAGAAGTGTAGTCCCTTTTATTACGAATTAGTAAACGCACAAGGAAAGCACATAGCCGTTTTTCATTTGAAGGACATTCAACTAAAGAAAAAGATTGAAAATCCTGTTTTTTTTCAAATCATGCTGCTGTGTTTAATAACTCGCTCCATGATTTGTGTTGTAGTGGACAGATTTTAATTCAAGTCCAAATATTGTTAAACTTATGTAAATTAATATTAGCAAAAACACTAGCCAAGACATGTACCCAAAACGCGATCAGCTGTTAACAACTTCTAGAACCAACTAATAACTTTAACTACTCTATTATATTTGACCTATGTCCAGTTCATCAATAATAAGAGTTTTTGTATATCTTTGATTTATATTGTTTTATTTAAAAATCTTAGTAATGCATGCTCGATGCATTCGCCTTGAGTTGTCTTTTTATAATAATTCTTTAAATCTAAACCATGGTTCATTACTGCTAAGACCGCGTAGCTGCGCTGCCAGTGACGCCGGCAGAGGAGCGGTCTGCTTATACATAAATGTTTACATAAGCATATTTCGAGTGTGTCGCAACAGAGAGAGTGAGGATGTATCATGTTACTAAGTGACAAAGTGGTCGCGCATGTAACATATGCCGACTCAGCAATGTCCAGTACTATGTACTCATGTGTGGTCGAGATTCTTAAGTGGCATTGCACTTGAATATTGTATACATAAACATTATAACAAAATGTTACAATATGTTTGTAATAATATTATTTATTGCATTAAGTACAGTGGTCATTCATTATTATTGAACATGCTACATCCCCCTCCTTTAGAAAAATAACGTAATTCTATGGAGTTATTTTAGTTATTTTAAAAATTGATTATATTTAACTTATTAATTATTTATATATTTTTTTTTTTTTTTTGTTGTTTTTTTTTTTTTTAATTTAATAATATATAGTAGAAAAATTTTCATAAAATGTTTGATTAAGAAATATATATATTATATTAAAAAATTTTTTTTTGTACGAGTTCTTTTTTTTTTTTTTTTTGTTTTGTTTTGTTGATGTATTAACTAATTAGGAATTGAAAATTTTTAACCTATCTTTATGTACTACCTGTTTTTTATTCTTACTATCCTTTATTTTAATGTTATCTTTATTTTCTATTTCTTCTACTGTATCCATATGCTAAATACTTCGGCTCTAACTTATGACCCGTATCATTTCTTAATAAAACTTTATCCCCTATTGCTAGTTCTATATTATTTATTTTCCTATCATATAACTCCTTATTTTTAACTTTATGCTGCTCTAACATTATTCTGGCTCTTTTATATGCCTGTTCTAATCTAAATTTTGATTCCTTGGCATAGTCATCTATATTATAAAGTGGATTAATTTTATCTATTGTATTCAAATGTTTTGGCAAGTTTGAAGCTTTACCAAAAACTAACTCATATGGACAATAATCATGTGCCATAGAGGGCGTTGTATTGAAACAATATGCGAAGTATCTTATCCACACATCCCAGTCAGTTTTGTCAGCCGAGATGTATGAACGTATAAACTCATTAAGTGTTCGGTGGCTTCGCTCCACAGTTCCTACAGTCTGGTGATGGTGTGCAGTTGAAGTTATATTTTTAATATGCAAATTTTTGCACAAATCTTCAATTATAGAATTTTTATATTCTGTACCCATGTCCGTAATGAACGTCTTCATTGGACCGTACTTCAGAATAAAATCTTCAAATATAGCTTTTGCTACTGTTTTTGCACTTTTGTCTTTTATTGGTATGATTACAAGGTATTTTGTTAGGTCGCAGATTAAAGTTACTGCATACTCATTTCCTTGTTCTGATCTGGGAAGTGGACCGATCGTATCCACAATTACCCGATCGAAAGCCATTTGTGGCGTTTCAGTTATTGTCAATGGAGTTTTAGTGTGTTTTGTTGTTTTTGATTTTTGACATTTATTACACTTTTTCACATATTGAGATATATCTCTTGTCATGTTTCTCCAATAATAATGCCTTTTTATTTTGGCCAATGTTCTAGTAATTCCCGTATGACCTCCTTGTATTGGATCATCGTGGAACGTAAACAGTATTGCTTCTTTTTCTTTATCATTATTTGATAATAGGGTCACCGGCTTGAGTAGCGCTACTCTTAAAGATATTAAATTTTTATTGCCCATTAATTTAAAAGAATCTATTGAAATTGTATCAAAGATCTTTTCGCTCGGTGCCACTTTGACTTGGCTGATATTAAGTATACCGGCTTCTTTTTCTAGCCTTTGGAAGAATTGACCTAAGTCGAGAATTCCATTGGTATACATATCGCAAATGTCAATTCTTGCTATAACTTTCTTGCCATGTTTGAATGTGCATAGAGTATCTGTTATACGCAAGGTCACTACTTTTCGTACTTCGTCATTTACAATGACTTCATATACGTTGGGCTTAGAAGCATTAATAGATTGCTTTTGCAAATCATTATTTTCTTTTTCTTTACCTGCGCAGGTATTTAACTGTTTACTTTGATTTCTGGTAGTGACTTTCAGAATTTTATTATTATTTTGTATATTTTGTAAGTCTTTAATTGTGATTCTTGATAGCGCGTCGGCTACGAAATTGTCTTTTACCCTTTAGATACTCCACAGTGAAATTATATTCCTCTAATTCAAGTCTCATTCTAGTCAATTTTGAACTTGGATTTGTCATTGAAAACAAATAAGTTAATGCCCTATGGTCCGTTTTGACAGTGAAATGTCTACCATAAATATATGGTCTGAAATGTGTAATTGCCCAATGAATCGCCGCTAATTCTTGTTCTGTTGTACTTTTATTACTTTCACCTTTTGTGAAAGATCTGGATGCGTATGCAACTGGGAGTTGTAGTCCATTTTTGTTTTATGTTAGGACTGCTCCGCATGCGAATTTACTTGCATCCGTGATTATGCAAAATTCTTTGCTAAAATCTGGGTATTGCAACAGAGTGGGATTCATTAGTGCTGATTTTAGATGATCGAATGCGTTTTGGCACTCAACTGTCCATTCGAATTTTACATCTTTCTTACATAATCTTGTTATGTGACGAGAATAATCAGCGAAATTTTTTATAAATCTTCGGTAATAATTGCAAAATGCAACGAATCTTCTAGCGCTGTCCGCATCATGTGGGACTGGATAATTTTGAATGACTTCACATTTTGTGTCATCAAGTAAGATTCCTTTATCTGTGCACTTGTGTCCCAAAAAGGTGACTTCATGCATGAAAAATGAACATTTTTCAGGATGCAACTTTAGGTTGTGCTGTCGACACTTCTCAAAAACATCATGTAGATTATTGAGCATGTGTTGTTCAGAGCAACCTATGACTATTAAGTCATCCATATAAAGGAAAGCTTGAGAAGGTTCAAGTCCAGAAAATGCTATAGTCATCATTCTTTGGAACGAATTTGGCGCTATTTTTAAACGCGTGAAACGATATGAGCCATTACATGTTGAAAAGGATGTAATGTCCCGTGACTCTTTTTCAAGTTCAATTTGATGAAAACCTGACATTAAGTCAATATTATCTGCCAATAATTTCTTGTTAATCTGACGATAGTCAATTACTAATCGCCATTTCTTATTTTCGGAGTTTGGTAGCGATTTTTTCGGTACCAATAGAAGTGGGCTATTATATGCAGATGCGGAGGGCTCGACTATTTCGTCGTTTATTAATTTTTGGACTTGTTTCTGAATTTCGTCCTTTTGACTATGAGGATTTCTATAGTTCTTTATGTAAATAGGCTCATCATCCATCAGTCTTAACTTCTGCTTATAGAAATTGTTTGTGCTTATTGGTTCAGTCTCAAGGCCGAACACATCACTGTATTTTTTACATAATACCATCAATTTGTCATGAAATTGTGGTGGAAAATTCTTTGATAAGGTTGTTAGTACTGACTTCTCTCTTTGTTTTGGATCTAATTTAACTACTTCGTAGTTCGAAAGTGGTTCATATTTTAGATTATTTATATTTACAATCTGAGGTTTGTCTGTTGTATTTAGCAGCCTTATGACCGCATTTTGAGATTTTATGATGGTATTTGCTATGTAAATACCATGCTGAATTTCTTGATTCGGAATCAATACACTGTCATCTTGTGAGTTTAACTCAACTTCTCGGACAACTTGGGATCTTGCTGGCAGAACTAAGGAATTATTGCCAGAACTGTACGTAATTGGTACGAAAATAGGATATTTTAGATTGTCTGGTCTCATTACCAACCAGTGTTCAGAGTGATCGAAATCTATTTGACAGTTGTATTTTATCATAAAATCGACTCCAAGTATTCCATCACATGGAATAGCGAAAGGGAATTCACGATATGAAAATCGAGTGGGATAATATATTTAGACGTTTGTATGTCAACTGAAGTAATTCCTTTGGATTTGATTACCTCTTGACTTATTCCCTGTATGTTGACAGTATGATCTGTCCGGATATTTTGAAATGTATCCGAATTTTCTTTTAGAATAGATATTTGCGCACCGGTATCTATTAAAAATACTAACTGTTTTCCGGTTGCTTCATTAGTGAATTTTACGAAAGTATTTAAGTCAAGACTGATTCTGTGAATTTTGCTATTTACTTCTACTGGGTATCTAAAGGTGGTTGGGAGTTTCCCGAGCTAGACTGTATTGCTCGGACATTATTATAACCATTTTGTTGGTTATTTGATCTATTCTTTCTATTATTATTATTATTTCTTTCGTTTCCTCTGTTGTTTCTTCGACTGTTATTGTTATTGCCGTTGTTATTGTTATTGTTTCGGTTTTGCGGGTAATTCTGGTAACTACGATTATTATAGTTATTATAATAACCGCGACCATTTCCTCTACCGCGGTAATTATATGAATTGTTATAACTACCACGGCCCCTCTGTGCATACAATACTGAATTAGGAGCGCCAGTCATTTCAGTACTACATTCCAAATACTTCATGATGGCTTCATTCATATTTCTGAAGTTTCCTGATTCTAGTATGCCCCTGAGTTTACCACTATCGCAATTCCGTTTCATTGTAGAGATGGCTTTCTCAGTACTGAATTGCTCAGCAAGCTCTGATGAAAGACCTTCTTCAATGTATGTTGATTCCAATATCTTTCTCATGCTTTCAATTTCTGATGTAAACTTATCGGCAGTTTTACCTTTTTGGACAATTTTGGACAATCTCGTTTTAACTACTCTTGATGGTTCACCAACTATAGTAGTTTCCAATTTATCTATTATTTCCCTGACTGTTTTGAGTTGTTTGAATCTACATAGTGTTCCGCAAGTAAGTTTTGATTTTATTACGGCAACAGCTACGTCTTCAAATTCTACCTTGGTTAAATCAATTAACTCTAGGGCAGTGAGGAATGGATCAAGATTTCTCTTTTGTCCATCGAACTCTGGAATAGAGGATGAAATATCTTTCATATATGCTCTTCGAGATTTTGCCTCAGTCATTTTGTCTTGTTTAGGTATAACACTCGTATCTAGTTCAAAGTCGGAGTCGTTGTCTTGTTCAGACAATGTCTCTAATTCGGATTCGTTATGTGGTAAAGTGAGTGACGCGGGAATTGTTAGAACGTGTAGATCTTTTTCTTCAATTTCTCCTTCGTCTGATTCTGCACTTTCCAATTCAGATTTTTCTTTGTGTTCTTCAACCTCTATAGTTAAAGGTGAATTCAGAACTGTTGGTACAAATATGTCCAAATTATATTTTTCTTTTATGTGTATTAGATTTGCTCGTAACTTGATCAATAATTTTGAAATCTTTGACCAGTTCGTGCTATCTAAGTTTATTCTGTTCTCATGCACTAATCTTCGTGTCTCATTAAAAGAGTCTGTAGTGAATTCACATGTCGGTTTTAAATGACTTCAGCACAGCTTGTAACATTCTGTTGCAAGCAGGAAATAATAGTAATAAGTTTATATATAAGAACAATTGTATGTATGTACGCAAACTTGCATGCATACATTTCGTTCTGTATATAAGCTTACGCAAACGAATTGTGCTGGCAAGCCAGCCCAATTATGCTGAGCTTGCAATTCGATCATGTGAGTTCACTCGCGCGCCTCACCCCTCTTATTTTGTAGCTGCCAACAAGCAGCATAAGTTAAAAGACAATATGAATCAATCGAAATAAAGTAACACCAGAGCACAGACGTGCCAACGACCAAATCGAAATAACTCATTACATGGCGACCGTGACAGGACCGTCACTTTGCAGAACCCTTTGATTGGAATTGTGTGTGAAATGTGGAAACAACAAAAAAGTGCCCGATTATACAATAAAAAAAAAAAGAATTTTTTTTTATTCGACTGAGATAATCTGCATTTGCTCAGTACAGTCGTACCTCGCATTGTTTAGCACACACTCGCTAACCAATTTCCCAACAACAAAATATGTTCACATACATACTGCCAAGTGAATGGCCAATACAGAAGTTACATTTGAAAGTGCTGCTCCTGTCGAGCAAAGGGATGCACCCACACTAGAAGAGGCTCTAGTGGTGTATCCAAACGATGGACCACGACCACTCACCATTGCTGAGTACCGGGCTCGAACACAAATAAATAAATCTACGCAAAGAAGGAAGAAGCGGGGCGGAAAAAGAATCGCCCTCCTGCGCCAGAGACGATTGGTGCAGGATATGTTGAAAACCACAACATTGCCTGAGGAAGACCGACAACTCTACCAAGAGAGTCTAAAGAATCTTGAAGAAGAACTTTGCCGTGGTGCAAAGTAACGCAAATCGGATTTCCGATATTGCCACTAATTTTAAAAATTTATCATTCATTCACTCATTTAAAAAAATTTTTCTTTACTATGTTTATATAACAAATCATCTCAATCATTTAATTTTAATTAAACCCTCAAGTCGATGCGTGCAAACGCTGCTTGAAAAACACTAACAAATTGATAGGCTATTACTAACACATGTGGTTGGAGTATCCATTGTAAAAATTTTTAATGAAATGTAAACCTGAATTGTGAGCCAACCACATGCACTATCCCTTCTACTTTCCACGTCTCTGTCGCTGCTACTAGCAGTTGAATATATATATATTTTTTCATATATGCAATGCAATGAATTATTTAATCAATTAATTTTTTTTTCATGATCTATTGATCACTTTTAGTGGATATCACTAATTGATATCACACTCTTTTTTTTATATAAAAATATTTAATGTAATTTCTAATTACATTCCTTTTAAAAAAAAAAAAATTAAAAATATTTAATTCGATGAAATTTCAAAAAAAAAATTTTCTTTATTTTTATTATGTATACGTTTTAGGTATGAGCGATTTTTGGGTATGATTAGCGTCTCATAACTTTTTATGGATAATTTTGAAAAGAAGGTAGATTTTCGAAAAATTTTAAACATATTGATTACAGACGAAATATCGAATTTCTTCAAATTAGCTTCCCTAAAACCCAAAATGGGTTTAATTGACACGAAAACAGTGGATTCCACTGCCAATGTGATCAATAGAGTAGAAGTAGAACAACAAAGTCTTACAACTGTTACGATTTTACTGATCGTAATAATAATAATAATGAGCATGAACATGCTAATTAAAGTTTACGGAATGCACAATAGGTGCTTAAAAAAGAAGTATTTGAGCAAGGCAAATGATCTAGATAGAGTCTAGATAAACAAGAAAAAAAGAGAAGAAGAAAAAGTTTTTGTTTTTTTTTAAAAAAAAAAAAAGGAAAGGAAAAATGTCGTTAGACGAATATTTTGCGAAAATTAGAGATAGGAACCCAAATATAGAAAGCGATCTACTAGAGGTTTTTAAGAGCGAACAAAGTAGCTCACCCTCAACGCGCGATGGATCTGGCTACTATAAACATAACATACCTGGATATAACGGGAGAAGAATTCCCAATCCAAGGAAACAGCAGAGTAGCCATGTGCTTCATCCTCACTGTACCTAGCATATGCTGTTATACAAACGCAGCGGGTACTTTTTGCTTTTATTTAATGGATGAAGCACAACATTAAATCACAAACAAAAAAAAAAAAAAACATTCAGTAGCAACACCTTGCTACACACACTCCATGACAATGACTACTAAATAAACCAAAATTACAAATAATTGACGGAAGATGCAGAAGAGGCAAGCCCTGATCCGCACTTCCGTCAGGGGCAACAGCCCCCAACCAGCCAAAACATACACTTGCGTTAACGTAATAGTACTTCCAACAACAATGTCGTCCGATTTTGATCCCAGATCAAAAAATTCATAAAGGAATTTCCGTTAGAAGTACAATCTCCAAGAATGAAATTTTTTTTTTTCCTCTTCTCAATTAAGATAATAAATAATAAATTGTCTGAAAAGGTACCCAAATCGTCCAAATAAGCTGTACTAACATAAAAATTTGAGATAAAACAACTCCCAGTTGCATATGCTTCACGCTGAAAGCAACAAATCAACAATAGTTAGCAGCTATTCAATGAGTTTTAAAATCACTTTCGACCATATATTTATGGTCAACACTTCACTACTAAATAATTTCTGTTGGAAAAGACAATTTCGTGGCAGATGCCCTATCTCGGATCACAATAACCGAGTTAAAAGACATTCAAAATAAAGTCCTGAAAGTCACTACCAGGCAACAGTACAGACAAAATAAATCCTGCGCAGGAAAAGAAAAAAGAGACTTTGCCAAGGCAAAGTACTCCAAATGCTTCTATGCCCAACGTTTACCAAGTTATAAATAATGACGAGGTACGAAAAGTAGTGGCCTTGCATATAACAAATAAACTGTGTTACTTGAAACACGGAAATAAAGTTATTGCAAGAATCGATATTGGCGACCTATATACTAATGAAAAACTTGACTTAGGTCAGTTCTTTCAAAGGCTTGAAAAGCAAGCCGGTATATTAAAAATAAGCCATATCAAAACGGCACCGTGGGAAAAGATCTTTGAATTTATTTCAATAGATACTTTTAAAGAAATGGGCAATGATAAATTGAAATCATTAAGAGTAGCGCTACTCAACCCGGTGACCATAATAAGAAATGAAAAAGAAAAAGAAGCAATTTTGTCTGAAAATCATGATGATCCAATACAAGGTGGTCATAATGGCATAACAAAAACTTTAATAAAAATAAAAAGACACTACTATTGGAAAAATATGACGCGTCAAACAAAAGAGTACATACGTAGTTGTCCAAAATGCCAAAAGTCGAAAACGACAAAACATACAAAGACACCACTAACAATAACAGAAACGCCTATGAGTGCCTTTGACAGAGTAATAGTGGATACTATAGGTCTACTACCAAAATCTGAAAATGGTAACGAATACGCAGTAACCCTGATCTGTGACCTTACAAAGTATTTGGTAGCCATCCCTGTTCAAAATAAGAACGCTAATACCATTGCGAAAGCAATATTTGAATTTTTTATATTAAAGTACGGTCCAATGAAGACGTTCATTTCGGACATGGGCACTGAATATAAAAATTCAATAATAAGCGATCTGTGCAAATATCTAAAAATAGACAACATAACGTCTACTGCACATCACCACCAAACAGTGGGAACAGTGGAAAGAAGTCATAGAACTTTTAATGAATACATCCGTTCATATATATCAGTTGATAAAACTGACTGGGATGTTTGGCTCCAATATTTTACATATTGTTTTAACACGACCCCCTCTATGGCACATGGTTATTGTCCATATGAGCTAGTTTTTGGCAAACAAACCAATTTGCCAAAACAATTTAATTCTATAACTAATATTAATCCATTATATAATGTAGATGATTACGCTAGAGAAGCTAAGTTTAGATTAGAGCAAGCCTATAAAGGGCAAGGCTTATGCTAGAAGAGCATAAGGTAAAGAATAAGGAATTATACGATAAGAACATAAACAACTTTAAAATAAAAATAGGAGATAAGGTTCTTGTTAAGAATGAAACGGGCCATAAGTTAGAATCTAAGTATCTAGGCCCATATAGAGTAGAAGCAATAGAAGATAAGGATAATATTTTAATAAGAGATAAAAGAAATAAAGCACAAAGAGTGCATAAGGATAGGTTAAAAATTTTTAAATAACAAACAGAAAAATTTTTCTCTAGTATTTACAAAATCTAAAGTGTATACATTGAAAATAAGGAAAGTTATTTGCATATACATATACAAATTTTTATTTTTATATATATAAATGAAAGGAGCGAAAAAAAAAAAAAAAATTTATTTTAAAACTTTGCAAAAAAAAAAAAAAAAAAAAAAAAAAAAAAATGCATACATGTAAGGGAAAAATATATATATTCATTGACGGACGTCAAATTTTTTTTTAAATAACACGAATTACTTTATAAAGTCATTTACTTCATATACACATATATAATAACTTCACTAGATTACGTTATTCTTTAAAAAGGGGAGGTGTAGTGAATTCATATGTCGGTTTTAAATGACTTCAGCACAGCTTGTAACATTCTGTTGCAAGCAGGAAATAATAGTAATAAGTTTATATATAAGAACAATTGTATGTATGTACGCAAACTTGCATGCATACATTTCGTTCTGTATATAAGCTTACGCAAACGAATTGTGCTGGCAAGCCAGCCCAATTATGCTGAGCTTGCAATTCGATCATGTGAGTTCACTCGCGCGCCTCACCCCTCTTATTTTGTAGCTGCCAACAAGCAGCATAAGTTAAAAGACAATATGAATCAATCGAAATAAAGTAACACCAGAGCACAGACGTGCCAACGACCAAATCGAAATAACTCATTACAAGTCAACCAGAATTATTGTATGCTTATTCAGCGTTTCTATCTGAATATTCCTATTCTGTGTTATACATTTATATGATTTTTTAAAATTTTCCTTAACTCTTTGGATATGGAGATATAATTCATTCCATTCCATGCTTTAGTAAAATATATATGTTTTGAAAAAAATTAAAAAATATTTTTTTTTTCTTTTATTCTGTCTTTTCTATCTCCTCATCTGATTCAACTATTTCTATTGTTTCTATATCTGCCTTAAATATATTATGCACCCATTCCGGGATGTCTCTACCTTTGGGTTTTTTTGATAAGACCTTTCCATATGCTACTTTTATGGACATTTCCATAAGTACTACTATATTCTTCTTAAACTTGTAATTTTTATCTATCCAATACCGTATCTCCTTGTACTTATAATTTGTTTCTCCTATATCTATAATCAAATAATCAAGGAACGGTATATATTTATTTAGACGTTTAGTCTCTATTATTGCCGTAGGCTGTTTATTATTCATATAATATATTTTTTTTTACTCTTGGTTTTCCTCCATCAAATAGAACATAAATGTTCCTGCTGCATTCGAAAAGCAACAAATAAATGGGATGGATAGGATAAAACAAGTACGTACCCTACTATTCTCTTGGATTGGGAATTGTTCACCAAATTTTTCCAAGTAAAGAATATATATCTCTGCAAAACTGATAGCGCGTTGAGGTGGGTTAATTTTTTCACTCTTAAAAACCTCGATTATGTCGGATATAACGCTAGGATGGTTTTCTACTACCACGCTGAAAAAGGTATCTAAAGTATTCATATTCCTGTTATAGTTACTACACATTCAACAAAATTTGTTTAAAATTTAAATATCATTTTATTATAAAAAACTCGTGAGAATATGAGAATGTTTTGCTTGATAATATATATAACTTCTTTTTTTTTTATAAAAATGTACTTTTGTTCCGGGTTTGCATAATTCATTAGATTTTGTCCAAGTCATTAGCATGGCTTAGTGCTCGTTTCGTTATACATTTATTATGCACTTTATATGCCTTGAACAAAACATATGCAACCAATATGACAACCATTGTCAACAAAAGTATATTAGTTAAACGCAAATCAGTATTTGATGATTCAATTTTATTTATTACATTAGCAGTGGAGTCCACTGACTTAGTTTCAATTAATCCCATTTTGGATTGTTCGCATGAATCATCAAATTTACTGATGCTATTATCAAACATTTAGTGTTTCAGAGAATTTTTGAAGAAAACTTTTGTATATAAATATATAAAAATTTCCTTTAACATAGCCCTACCTACTTGTTCGCATAGCTTCACAGGCTATACTTATATTGATCGGATGTGATTCCGCTCAATTTGACAATTTTTAGTTTTACAATTTTCATATATTTTACTTATTCATTTAGCCTATTATAACAAAGTTTTTTTTTTTCAATTTCAATTTCATAAAAATTTTTTTTTTGATAATTAATTTTTGTTGCTCCCTCTCTTGGGCATCAGCTGGGCGTCGCCGGTTTGGCACGCTGATGCTGCCTCGATGGCGTAAAAAGCGGCCTGCTTTTAACGCTATTTCGTCTCTGCTGCTGCTGTCCTCGGCCTATGGGCTCAGGCGGTACCGGTGCCGGTCATCGCACCAGATTTACTGTTTCTCCAACAGGTGTATTCGCAAAAGGGGCTCTCCAATGGCCCGGGGCAGTCTCTTGGGCACTTCTTTACTTATTATTTTTTAATTATTTTTATTTTATTTTTATATGTTGTAGGTATGTTTTTCACTGAGTGAGTTAGAGTGGTCTTTGGCTTTCTGTTCTCAATTTCTGACTTTAAAAAGTCAAGTTCAGCTTGTAATTTTTGGGCAGTTGCCCATGGAGGAGGTGTAGGATTTGTGTACAGCAGCCACTTTATGTGCGCTATCCTTTTATTTATTTTGTTCTTCAATCCTCCTCTCCGTGCCATTACCACTTAACTCTACTCACTCAGTAAAATTTTTTTCATTTGCATTTCCATTTCCATGTATTATTTGGGTTTTTAGTCTTCCTTCTTTTATGTATGTATGTTTTCTGCCTTCCAGAATTATGCCATGTGCTTCAGTTTTCCTTTATTGCAGTTTTCCTTCGTCTTGTTTTCCCATGAACACTGTCACGGTCGCCATGTATTATATTTGACCTATGTCCAGTTCATCAATAATAAGAGTTTTTGTATATCTTTGATTTATATTCTTTTATTTAAAAATCTTAGTAATGCATGCTCGATGCATTCGCCTTGAGTTGTCTTTTTATAATAATTCTTTAAATCTAAACCATGGTTCATTACTGCTAAGACCGCGTAGCTGCGCTGCCAGTGACGCCGGCAGAGGAGCGGTCTGCTTATACATAAATGTTTACATAAGCATATTTCGAGTGTGTCGCAACAGCGAGAGAGTGAGGATGTATCATGTTACTTAGTGACAAAGTGGTCGCGCATGTAACATATGCCGACTCTGCAATGTCCAGTATGTACTCATGTGTGGTCGAGATTCTTAAGTGGCATTGCACTTGAATATTGTATACATAAACATTATAACAAAATGTTACAATATGTTTGTAATAATATTATTTATTGCATTAAGTACAGTGGTCATTCATTATTATTGAACATGCTACACTACCGTTACAATGGTCCACATGTGAATCATACGATACGAAAGTAAGAAATCATAAATTGCCACGTCGAATCACGCTTATTTTTTTTTTGTCAGGCGCTTAAATGGCGTGAGTTATTTCATCATTCATTTCAGAAGTGACCGTGGATGCATTCAGTTGTGATTAAATTATTGTCTTGCAAAATTTATAAATTGATCGGTACAGTTTTTACACGTGGCCCAAATTAACTAAGTTCTAAATATATTGTAGTGAATTCACATGTCGTTATTAAAACCAATCAGCACAGCTTGTAACACTCTGTTGCAAGCAATAAATAATTATAAGTATACATAGAAGAACAATTGTATGTATGTACTCAAACTTGCATGCATACATTTCGTTCTGTATATAAGGTTCGCAAACGAATTGTGATGGCAAGCCAGCCCAATTATGCTGAGCTTGCATTTTGGTAACACAAAGAATGAGTGACCAAACATGTGAGTTCACTCTTGCTCCGCAACTCTTTTATTTTTGTAGTTGCCAATACGCTGCATAAGCTTTTGTGTATAGCTTAAGTCATTCCGAATAAAACCTACAAAGAGCACAGTCGTGCCAAAACTGAAAATATTTCACGTTTACTTGTATAAAATTAAACCTTTTATACGGCGACCGTGACAGGACGTCAAATAAGTGCCTTATTTGCCAAAATATAAATCTATGGATAACTTAACATTGGAAGTTTGCCGGCTGGACAGAAGCACTTTTTGTGAGCCGACATTTGATCATTATTAAGAACACATATATTCGGAGAAAACCTGGTCTGAAAAAGTGCATATCCACTCCAAAAAAAAAAAAAATACACTTACGATTCCAAATTACATGGCCGACTGGCAAACTGAGCAAGTTACATTTGAAAGGGCTGCTCCACTAGAAGAGGCTCTAGTGGTGTATCCAAACGATGGATCACGCCCACTCACAATAGCTGAGTACCGGGCTCAAAAAAGTAAATCAACACAAAGAAGAAAGAAGCGGGGCGGAAAAAGAATCGCCCTCCTGCGCCAGAGACGATTGGTGCAGAATATGTTAAAAACTACAATATTGCCTGAGGAAGACTGACAAGAGAGTTTAAAAAATCTTGAAGACCAACTTTGCCTTGGTGCAAAGTAACGTAAATCGGATTTCCGATATTGCCTTTAATTTTGAAAATTTCATTTTTCATTCATCCATTAAAAAAAAAACAATGTTTATATAACTACCCATTTTCAATCATTTACTTTTAACTAAAATCTCAAGCCGATGCGTGAAAACGTTGCCTGAAAAATACTAACCAAAACAATAGGCTATTACTAACACATGTGGTTAGAGTAAATATTGTAAAATTTTTTTTTAACATTATTATATGTATTTGCGAAACAATTAATTATTTAATCGATTAATTTTTGATCTCTTGATCACCTCGAGTGGATATCACAAATTAATATCACACTCTTTTCGTACTCTTGCAGAGGATATTATAATATTGGACAGATGTTTGTAACGCATAGAAATATACGTTTTTGACCTAATAAAGTATATATATTCTTGATCAGCATCAGAAGCCGAGTCGAATAAGACATGTCCGTCTGTCCGTCTGTCTGCTTAAATCACGATGATGGCCTTAAATTTTTAGCTACATGGTTGAAACATGAAAAATTAAGTTCCTTAATCGATTAAGTAGGTAAAGTATGAAAATTAGTCGGATCGGATAATTATCACCGGAGTTACCTCGAGGGACCTCGAGTAAAATAAACAATTTTCTTTAGCAGCAAAGAAACAAAAACAAATTCCAAGAAATCTGCCGTACAAATACAAAAGACCCTCGATCGAATCTCCGCGGGGCCAAATAAAAATTATATAAAATTATTGTTTTTTTGTTATTGCTTTTAACTTTAATTTGTAGCAATACGACCTATAAAAATTTGAGCAAAATCGGATAACTAAAAAGGTGCAAATGCATTTTTTATATATGCCGAACTAGCTTGAGTAAGCTAAGTGATTTCGGCAGCGTAGTACGTAGAGATCGGACGGGCTATGTCTCGATGGTGTTGGTTTGATTCTTGGTTAAGACGTGTAAAAATTTTTTTTAAAGGAGTTGGTATTTTTTTTATTTTAAAATTTTTGTTTTTAAATTAAATAATAAAAAAGTCAAGCTGCAAGGGTATACAAACTTCGGCAAAGCCGAAGTTAGCTTCTTTTGATATTTTTTATTACCAGTAGAATATTTCATGTAATGTCCATTACATTTGAAATTTTAGAGAGAGAAGTAGAGACTCAGGGTTTAACAACCATTACGATCTTATTGATCGTTATAGTAATAATACTGAGCGCCAACTTGCTAATTAAAGTCTATAGAATGCACAGTAGGTGCTTAAAGAAAAAGTACATTAGATAAAGATTAAAGATTCCAGCACACATACCAGATTTTCGTACTCGCGCTTTTACCGTCTTGCATCTGCATCGTGAATTCATACGTACATATATATGAATTCGAGTACGAATATATGGATATTTTTTCTTATGTAATTAAGTTCAATATTTGAGTCAATATCGATTTAAATTTAATTTCTCACTTTTTCACTTTAACTTTTGTTCAATCTTATACTTAATTCAAATTTAAGAAATTTTTAGTTAAGTAAAAATTCCATTATTAAATTTTTGGAAACTATAAAAGGAATGCCGACGAGTATAATAATTTGTTTGTTAAAACTTTTTGAAATTTCTTGTTTGGTAATCCTATATTTTTATTCCCCACCTCTTCGTCATCTTGGGCCCAACGATTATGACAAGGAAATGCATCAATGAGATTTAATGAAATTCGTGAGTGATAACCAAACATATTATTTTCCAAATATATTATTTTTATCTAAAATTTAGCATTTGTTTATCAATATCAACCATATCTTTAATCTTTAATATTTGAAACACCTAAGAAATATCTCGTCATGCGTCGCTCCTAAATTCGTCTTTGAAAAGAAAATAAATAGTTCTCTATAGTTAATTAAGCTGATAAACATATATATATATATATGTCGGAGTAGGAGACAATTCCAATATGTCTCCGGGTAATTCACCTTGATTTTTAGGCATTTTTATAATATTCGGTGAGCGCAGCGAGATCCGTATTTCATGTGTGGCGTTTAGTCTAAGACTGACTAACTAGTCTTGATTGCCACGGCATCAACCCGGACCACACTCGATAACAGTTTGGCTGTCATCCCGCTCAAAACCACAGTCACACCACCAATACTAGGAACAACTGCATGACTAAGCAGTTAATGTCAATCTTCCATGACTCAGTAATCAATGTCAAACTAACATGACAATAATTACTGGTACACTTACATGACATAGTTCCCTGTAACTGTGCCTAATGTTACCAGACCAACATCATGAAAATACAATAGAGATGGACACTAAAGTCCTCAAATGGAAAAAGATATAAGATACGGTACCAAAGGGTATTCACAACAGTGCAATACCCTATTTCATCTCCGACACGGCCATCCTGACTAATACACGTCCTCGTGTCATATTACACCCATTTTCAATTACAAAACATTTTTTATTAACAAATTTCTAACCTTAAATTAACCCTTTTTTAATTTAATTTAATTTTTTTTTTTGGAAATTTTCCCAGATGTTCATGTTCACATGCACATGCACATGCATATTTGTAATTTCTTTTATTGTTTAGAGACTTTAAAATGTATCTGTCCCCTCTAAAACATTTATGACTTCCAAGGGCCCCTTGATTTTTGGGCCCAACTTGGCTTGATGCCTTTCTTCGCTTTTTAGTAACACATAATCTCCCACTGTGTATCTAGATACTTTTGCTTTATTATTATCAAATCGCAATTTGTCATAAACCGCACTAGCTAATACATTCTTCTCAGCTTGTGCTTTGTTTGGACAAGAACATTTTCAATGTCACTAAGTGGAAGTAATCCTAACGGGCGTGCAACCTTTCCCACTAGCATTTCCAACGGACCCTCGTCATACGGTTAGTTGTACAATTAATTGTCGAGCATTAGCTCGACTAGCGCCGGTGGCAATCAAATACAACTTTATTCTTTTATCTTATCAGAACTGGGTAAACTTTGTACCCGTAAAACACCTTCCCTGGTCAGCTATTATTCGGTTTGGTACTCCAAACAACGAAATAGCAGATTAAACAGCTTTTATGCAACTGTCATGACTTAGGTGAACATACTTGGTAAACGCGTCAACTAGAACAATAACATACTCCTTCTGGCCATTTTTGCCATACAGTTTTCCAGTAATTTCGATGTGGATACTGTGCCAACTCAGATTGAATTTTTTCTGAGATTGACTTGGACATTTTGCAAGTGATACAATTATCAACAAATTTTCTAACATATTTTGACATTTTGTCAAACCAATAAAAATCTTATACTTTATCAAGGGTATTTTCCTTATCTAAATGCATAATCCACTCGTATACTTGGTGTTATTGAATTTTATAATTTTATTATTTATAAAAATGTTTGCCTCTAGAACATAAACTAGTGACATAGGGCTGTCGCAACCAACACTTGAAATTGGGTGGACTTCGGAGAGATCATGCAAATGGGGGCCAAAGACACAGCGATGCTCACCCGTTGATTGCAGAGTAGTGAAAAGACAAGAGATGCTTGAATACTGATTTTATTAAGAAAAAGGTCGAGTTTATATACACGATTCTAGGATCTAGGGGGTCACATGTATATACATTTGGGGGTCTTATTCATAGTGTAAATGTGATTGTCACACACACAATCACATAATGTGGGGGACAATTTTGTGTTGTATAAAAATATAGTGTGAGTACAGTGTATATGAAAATATGTAGGGGTTAATTCTATTCTAAGCAAAGCCTGCATTGGTCTTTACTGTGAGAAATTCATAGTTTGTATTTTAAGCATGCATTTACACCAACACTTGGTTTATAACAGACCATCAAAAGGCACGTGGTACTTCTGGTAAACAACATGTTCTGCCATTTCTCAGAAAAGAACTTCTGCCCTCAAATCATAAGTTCTTGCAATATCTTCCACCAGGCAAAAATCTTTTAATTTTGTTAAAAGAGGGTTTCTTGACAAAAAGTCAACATGTGCAATTCTTTTTCGATCTCTATACTGTATATCAAATGTAAACGGCTGCAGAAACGCCCACCATCGCTGGAGGTTAGATCTAGTTTATATCTTGATGTGTTTAGTGAGTCACAGTCAGTAAACACGGTAAAGTTCCTGCTCAACAGGTAACGTTTGTAACTCATACGAATTGTATCTGAATTCCGCAGATGAGGTAGTTTTGCTCTAATATTTCATCACATGGGTTTGTTATAATTCTTGTGTAATAAAATTTTCTCATAGCCACTATAACTTGCATCTGTGTGCAACTCATTTGGATAATTAGGGTCGAAAATAACAAGAACTGGTTTACTCGTAAGAGTAGAAATAACATTTTTCCTTATTTGCTCATATTCTGTCTTCCAAATTTATTTTTGTCCGAAGTTAAGAATTACAACTGTTTCATTAACTGTGAAAATTTGAGCAAAATCGGATAACTAAAAAGGTGCAAATGCATTTTTTATATATGCCGAACTAGCTTGAGTAAGCTAAGTGATTTCGGCAGCGTAGTACGTAGAGATCGGACGGGCTATGTCTCGATGGTGTTGGTTTGATTCTTGGTTAAGACGTGTAAAAATTTTTTTTTAAAGGAGTTGGTATTTTTTTTTTATTTTAAAATTTTTGTTTTTAAATTAAATAATAAAAAAGTCAAGCTGCAAGGGTATACAAACTTCGGCAAAGCCGAAGTTAGCTTCTTTGATATTTTTTATTACCAGTAGAATATTTCATGTAATGTCCATTACATTTGAAATTTTAGAGAGAGAAGTAGAGACTCAGGGTTTAACAACCATTACGATCTTATTGATCGTTATAGTAATAATACTGAGCGCCAACTTGCTAATTAAAGTCTATAGAATGCACAGTAGGTGCTTAAAGAAAAAGTACATTAGCAGGGCAAACTATTTAGATAAAGATTAAAGATTCCAGCACACATACCAGATTTTCGTACTCGCGCTTTTACCGTCTTGCATCTGCATCGTGAATTCATACGTACATATATATGAATTCGAGTACGAATATATGGATATTTTTTCTTATGTAATTAAGTTCAATATTTGAGTCAATATCGATTTAAAGTTAATTTCTCACTTTTTCACTTTAACTTTTGTTCAATCTTATACTTAATTCAAATTTAAGAAATTTTTAGTTAAGTAAAAATTCCATTATTAAATTTTTGGAAACTATAAAAGGAATGCCGACGAGTATAATAATTTGTTTGTTAAAACTTTTTGAAATTTCTTGTTTGGTAATCCTATATTTTTATTCCCCACCTCTTCGTCATCTTGGGCCCAACGATTATGACAAGGAAATGCATCAATGAGATTTAATGAAATTCGTGAGTGATAACCAAACATATTATTTTCCAAATATATTATTTTTATCTAAAATTTAGCATTTGTTTATCAATATCAACCATATCTTTAATCTTTAATATTTGAAACACCTAAGAAATATCTCGTCATGCGTCGCTCCTAAATTCGTCTTTGAAAAGAAAATAAATAGTTCTCTATAGTTAATTAAGCTGATAAACATATATATATATATATGTCGGAGTAGGAGACAATTCCAATATGTCTCCGGGTAATTCACCTTGATTTTTAGGCATTTTTATAATATTCGGTGAGCGCAGCGAGATCCGTATTTCATGTGTGGCGTTTAGTCTAAGACTGACTAACTAGTCTTGATTGCCACGGCATCAACCCGGACCACACTCGATAACAGTTTGGCTGTCATCCCGCTCAAAACCACAGTCACACCACCAATACTAGGAACAACTGCATGACTAAGCAGTTAATGTCAATCTTCCATGACTCAGTAATCAATGTCAAACTAACATGACAATAATTACTGGTACACTTACATGACATAGTTCCCTGTAACTGTGCCTAATGTTACCAGACCAACATCATGACCAACAATAGAGATGGACACTAAAGTCCTCAAATGGAAAAAGATATAAGATACGGTACCAAAGGGTATTCACAACAGTGCAATACCCTATTTCATCTCCGACACGGCCATCCTGACTAATACACGTCCTCGTGTCATATTACACCCATTTTCAATTACAAAACATTTTTTATTAACAAATTTCTAACCTTAAATTAACCCTTTTTTAATTTAATTTAATTTTTTTTTTGGAAATTTTCCCAGATGTTCATGTTCACATGCACATGCACATGCATATTTGTAATTTCTTTTATTGTTTAGAGACTTTAAAATGTATCTGTCCCCTCTAAAACATTTATGACTTCCAAGGGCCCCTTGATTTTTGGGCTCAACTTGGTTTGATGCCTTTCTTCGCTTTTTAGTAACACATAATCTCCCACTGTGTATCTAGATACTTTTGCTTTATTATTATCAAATCGCAATTTGTCATAAACCGCACTAGCTAATACATTCTTCTCAGCTTGTGCTTTGTTTGGACAAGAACATTTTCAATGTCACTAAGTGGAAGTAATCCTAACGGGCGTGCAACCTTTCCCACTAGCATTTCCAACGGACCCTCGTCATACGGTTAGTTGTACAATTAATTGTCGAGCATTAGCTCGACTAGCGCCGGTGGCAATCAAATACAACTTTTATTCTTTTATCTTATCAGAACTGGGTAAACTTTGTACCCGTAAAACACCTTCCCTGGTCAGCTATTATTCGGTTTGGTACTCCAAACAACGAAATAGCAGATTAAACAGCTTTTATGCAACTGTCATGACTTAGGTGAACATACTTGGTAAACGCGTCAACTAGAACAATAACATACTCCTTCTGGCCATTTTTGCCATACAGTTTTCCAGTAATTTCGATGTGGATACTGTGCCAACTCAGATTGAATTTTTTCTGAGATTGACTTGGACATTTTGCAAGTGATACAATTATCAACAAATTTTCTAACATATTTTGACATTTTGTCAAACCAATAAAAATCTTATACTTTATCAAGGGTATTTTCCTTATCTAAATGCATAATCCACTCGTAAACTTGGTGTTATTGAATTTTATAATTTTATTATTTATAAAAATGTTTGCCTCTAGAACATAAACTAGTGACATAGGGCTGTCGCAACCAACACTTGAAATTGGGTGGACTTCGGAGAGATCATGCAAATGGGGGCCAAAGACACAGCGATGCTCACCCGTTGATTGCAGAGTAGTGAAAAGACAAGAGATGCTTGAATACTGATTTTATTAAGAAAAAGGTCGAGTTTATATACACGATTCTAGGATCTAGGGGGTCACATGTATATACATTTGGGGGTCTTATTCATAGTGTAAATGTGATTGTCACACACACAATCACATAATGTGGGGGACAATTTTGTGTTGTATAAAAATATAGTGTGAGTACAGTGTATATGAAAATATGTAGGGGTTAATTCTATTCTAAGCAAAGCCTGCATTGGTCTTTACTGTGAGAAATTCATAGTTTGTATTTTAAGCATGCATTTACACCAACACTTGGTTTATAACAGACCATCAAAAGGCACGTGGTACTTCTGGTAAACAACATGTTCTGCCATTTCTCAGAAAAGAACTTCTGCCCTCAAATCATAAGTTCTTGCAATATCTTCCACCAGGCAAAAATCTTTTAATTTTGTTAAAAGAGGGTTTCTTGACAAAAAGTCAACATGTGCAATTCTTTTTCGATCTCTATACTGTATATCAAATGTAAACGGCTGCAGAAACGCCCACCATCGCTGGAGGTTAGATCTAGTTTATATCTTGATGTGTTTAGTGAGTCACAGTCAGTAAACACGGTAAAGTTCCTGCTCAACAGGTAACGTTTGTAACTCATACGAATTGTATCTGAATTCCGCAGATGAGGTAGTTTTGCTCTAATATTTCATCACATGGGTTTGTTATAATTTTTGTGTAATAAAATTTTCTCATAGCCACTATAACTTGCATCTGTGTGCAACTCATTTGGATAATTAGGGTCGAAAATAACAAGAACTGGTTTACTCGTAAGAGTAGAAATAACATTTTTCCTTATTTGCTCATATTCTGTCTTCCAAATTTATTTTTGTCCGAAGTTAAGAATTACAACTGTTTCATTAACTGTGAAAATTCAATAAATTGTCGGAAATAAGATGCCATGCCAATGAATTGTCTAAGTGTGATGACTGACTGCGGAGCCGGAAGAGCAGTCAATGCTACAATATTTTTGTGATTTGGACTAATTTCACCAGCACTTATATTGTAACCTAAATATTTGACCGAAGTTTTCAAAAAGGAACATTTTGTAATGTTGAATGAAAACCCAGCCTCTGTTAAAACATTACGAACAATCTTTAATCTTTCCAACGCTTGACATTTTGTTGAGGGAGATATCATGATGTCGTCCATATAGACAATAACATACGAATTTGCTAAGTCACCTAACGCCTGCATCACTAACCGTTGAAAGACAAAAGATGCGTTTTGAAGCCCGAACGGCATAGCCAAAAATTCATATTACCCATCTGGTGTCACAAACGCTGTGTACTCAGTTGAGTCTGCATGTAAGGCAATCTGGTGATATCCGCTGGTCATATCTAAACTTGTAAAATAATTAACTCCTTGGAGTCTATTTGTTTGATTCTGTATAAGTGACAATGGGTATTTATCAGCGACTGTATTTACATTTAATTCCCTCAAGTCATCACAAAGTCTATCCATACCATTTTTTTTTTTCTTAACCAACAAAATTTGGTGAACATCTTGGTTTAATTATTTTGCATTTCAACATTTCGTTAATTTTGACTTTAGCATATGCCGCTTACAAAATAATTTGACTATTTCTCCAACAATGAGTGTAGTTTTATTTTTTCTTGTCCCTCAAGTTCTGTATTAATATCACTGGGCTCAATACTCAATACTATATTATTAAATCTTTTGATATCAAATTTTGTACTTAGCTTTTTTTTTTTTTTTATCAATGAACATTCCGCTCCAGAATCAAATGTCATTTCAAAATTTTGACCCTTATGGTGCATGTATCCTTTGGGTACTCCAACGCTGCATAGCTTCACTTTTTCTGCTTATATGTCTTGTTCCCCTTATTGCCTGCAGAAAGTCGAGCAAGTTTTAATTTTGAAACAGCATAATTTCTCGCAGTGGTCCATCGAATTTTGTAGCCTGAGGGCCAGATCCCACTTCTGATGTCGGAGTAGGAGACAATTCCAATATGTCTCCGGGTAATTCACCTTGATTTTTAGGCATTTTTATAATATTCGGTGAGCGCAGCGAGATCCGTATTTCACGTGTGGCGTATAGTCTAAGACTGACTAACTAGTCTTGACTGCCACGGCATCAACCCGGACCACACTCGATAACAGTTTGGCTGTCATCCCGCTCAAAACCACAGTCACACCACCAATACTAGGAACAACTGCATGACTAAGCAGTTAATGTCAATCTTCCATGACTCAGTAATCAATGTCAAACTAACATGACAATAATCACTGGCACACTTACATGACATAGTTCCCTGTAACTGTGCCTAATGTTACCAGACCAACATCATGAGAATACAATAGAGATGGACACTAAAGTCCTCAAATGGAAAAAGATATAAGATACGGTACCAAAGGGTATTCACAACAGTGCAATACCCTATTTCATCTCCGACATATATAAACATATATATATATATATATATATATATAGTAATATATCCGCCTCCCCCATATACTCATCGACTTTGATGTGATGTAGTACAACAAAAAGGGTAAAGGTATTTGTTTAGGGACAACAATTATTAAGAATTCTAACAATCTTTTTGTCATGGGTAAAGAAGTGAGATAAACTACACCTTAGTTTCCTCGCTTTCCATATTTAAAATCTGTGATGCTTCTCTCTGCCCTTCATTACTAATGATGTATAGGGGCATCGCTGGTCAATTATATTTTGGTTTAGATTGTTGCCTTTTAACTTGTGTTTGCTTTTGATTTAACGCGCATTTCTTTAATAATGATAGTGCAGTGTAAGTAGATGAGAAAGAAACCCGACCGATCCGACGAGCTATATCCGAGCATAGCTAGAATGCACACCCTCGAATCTAGTCACACTCCTGTTAGTCTTTCCCAACAGTATAACTAGCTAATAGGAATCCCTGTTAGCGCACTGACTTCTAACTCGGTGTTCGTTTTATAATCACCTATGAGAAAGCTAGAAGAAGACACCAGAGCTAACCCTGACAACTACATACTAATAAATGGCACTCCGAAGTAGAGCCAGAACAATAACATCGTTACTTAGTAACCAATGATTAGGGCTGGATCGCGTTCTGTCCACTACAGATTTGAGACCTATTGTTGTTCTGTTTACACACTTATGTTTGGACTTAAAAAAAAATAGTGTAGTAGTAGTGTACCTCTTTCCATCAATTCCTTTTAATTTCAGTTTTTGTAATCATCTATCTAATATATATAAATTACGTGTCACAGTGTTATAATCAATGCTCCAACTATTAATAAGGTTGCTGTTATTATGGTTGGTGATCCAGTTGACAAAAGAGCTATAAAAATTAGCCACTGCAACGCGTGGCCGCGTCGGCTAGTATAATATAATTCCCACTGAAGCATGTGAGAGAGCTTTACGTGTACACGCAATCAATTGCTTGCCGACAATAGAATATTGGTTCTCTCTAGGGCGGCATCAGATTGCCTTTAAAAATCCATATGGATTATGGGATATATAGATATATTTCATGAAAAAGTGTATATACTTTGTTTTCTTATATTTATATCAGATAAATATAATATTGTATGCAGGCTCCACTGCTTGGTGGTGCCTTTCCGTCATTTCCTTTTAAGTAGGTACACTCAATTATTGGTCGACAATTGCATGTGGTTAGAACTAGGGGCGGTATCTGACTGATATATTAACAACAACAACACCATTATATTTCGTTATGTATTTAATTAATATTAAATATTTATAATTTTCAATATTAATTTTGAATTTTGCTTCGTATTTGCCCTTTTGCTCTATGTGTGGTTTTTGTCCGCACTGAGCTGGCCTTGGGACAACTCCGTTATTATTTGAGAGATGTACCGCCCCAGTCAAACTCTCTACCTGGCAATGTCCTTGAATTGGATCATACCTGAGCAATTGGAGTTATACCAAAAGTTTCAAATTGAAAATAGATAAATGCATTCTCTCATTAAGAATTTGTTTGCGATTATATAACAAACTCGTGATACTTTGATCAAGAAGCTTGCATCAAAACCCAATACCATAAGATATAATAAATATATCCGTATAATGGCTAGGAAATGATACACGTTCCATTTAATCAAGTAAGTAAGGAAACAATAACAAAAAAAACAGTTACGAATGCAACAATCTTTCGGTGCCGAATAAAATGCATGCTGTCGGACATGACATTTCCCCTTGGCGAAGGGCGAGGCCTATCTACCTCTGCTGATCTATGGGTACAGCACCCGGTTATTAAACGCAACTCCGCACTGAGCCAAAAGCTCTCTCCGCATTTTGGTATTAAACCACAGCCACTACGATTGTAATGGTCGGGGTTCTATTAAAAGAATTTAAAAATTTTGGCAGGCTGACCTTTTAAATCGTGATTTAGGCGCGATTTAAAGTCCCTAGCACTGCTTGAAAGTTTGGTTATCAATAGAAGAATAGAAGGCGCAACGCAGCTTTAACTATGGCCTCTGTGACACTGATCATAGCCAACTTCAGGCAAGAAAAATCGATTTCGATTTCGCTTTCGATTAAGCCGACGGTTTAAAAGGCCATATTCCACCTCGTGCGGCCTTTTCTCTTGCCATCCAAAAACAAAATTATATTGAGGTTGTAACCTGTGTTATATTTAAATCCAGTGTTTAGGTTATTTTATTAAATTCTTTATTTAATATGTTTTCATTGAGTTTATATTCATTTGTGTGTATTCACATTTAATGTCTTATGTAGACTGTATCTTAGTTCTTTAACAAAGGGTTTTCTTAGCTAAGACCGCGTAGCTGCGCTGCCAGCGACGCCGGCAGAGGAGCGGTCTGCTTATGTCATAAATGCTAACGTAAGCTAAATATGCATATATGGATATATGCAAGAGTGAGGATGTATCATGTTACATTGCTGGTCGCTTGTGTTATTATTGTTAATTCAGCAATATCCAGCAATGCATTATTTATATGCTTCACTGTGTACAGTGATCACTCGATAGAACATGCTACATCCCCCTCCTTTAGAAAAATAACGTAATTTATGGAGTTATTTTAAAATTTGATTATGTTTGACTTATTTATTAATTTTATTTATTATTATTATATATTTTTTTTTTTTACTCTCTTTTTTTTATTAAAAAAAAAAAAATTTAATGAAATATAGTAGGAAAAAATTTTAGAAAATATTAGGAAATTGTAAGAATTATACATATTATTCATTAAGAAAAAATTTTTTCTCTTTTCTCTTTTTTTTTTTTTTTTTCGTACGATTTTTTTTTTTTTTTTATGAATTAACCAATTAGGAATTAAAAAATCTTTAACCTATCTTTATGTACTACCTGCTTTTTATTTTTACCATCTTTTATTTTTATATTGTCTCTATCTTCTATTGCTTCTATTGTGTATGGGCCTAAATACTTAGGTTCTAACTTATGGCCCGTATCATTTCTTAATAAGACTCTTCTTCCTATTTCTAGCTCAATATTATTTATTTTCCTATCATATAGTTCCTTATTCTTAACTTTATGCTGTTCTAACATAACTCTGGCCCTTTTATAGGCCTGTTCTAATCTAAATTTTGATTCCTTAGCATAATCATCTATATTATAAAGTGGATTTATCCTATCTATTGTATTAAAGTGTTTTGGTAAATTTGAAGTTTTACCAAATACTAACTCATATGGACAATAATCATGTGCCATAGAGGGTGTTGTATTAAAACTATATGCGAAGTATCTTATCCATACATCCCAGTCAGTTTTGTCAACTGAAATGTATGAACGTATGAACTCGTTAAGTGTTCGGTGGCTTCGCTCCACAGTTCCTACAGTCTGGTGATGGTGTGCAGTTGAAGTTATATTTTTAATATGCAAGTTTTTGCATAAATCTTCAATTATTGAATTTTTATATTCTGTTCCCATGTCCGTAATGAACGTCTTCATTGGACCGGACTTCAGAATAAAATCTTCAAATATAGCTTTCGCTACTGTTTTTGCACTTTTGTCTTTAATTGGTATGATTACAAGGTATTTTGTTAAATCGCAGATTAAAGTAACTGCATATTCATTTCCTTGTTCTGACTTGGGAAATGGACCGATCGTATCCACAATTACCCTGTCAAAAGCCATTTGTGGCGTTTCTGTTATAATCAATGGTGTTTTTATATGTTTAGTTATTTTTGATTTTTGACACTTATTACATTTTTTTATATATTGAGATATCTCTTGTGTCATTTTTTTCCAGTAATAATGTCTTTTAATTTTTGCTAAGGTTCTTGTAATTCCCGAATGACCTCCTTGTATAGGATCATCGTGGAACGTAAACAGTATTGCTTCTTTTTCTTTATCATTATTTGATAATAGGGTCACCGGCTTGAGTAGCGCTACTCGTAAAGATATTAAATTCTTATTGCCCAATAATTTAAAAGATTCTATTGAAATTGTATCAAAGATCTTTTCGCTCGGTGCCACTTTGACTTGGCTGATATTAAGTATACCGGCTTCCTTTTCAAGCCTTTGGAAGAATTGACCTAAGTCGAGAATTCCATTAGTATACATATCGCAAATGTCAATTCTTGCTATAACTTTCTTGCCATGTTTGAATGTGCATAAAGTTTCAGTTATACGCAAGGTCACTACTTTTCGTACTTCGTCATTAACAATGACTTCATATACGTTGGGCTTAGAAGCATTAAGAGATTGCTTTCGCGAATCTTCTATATCGTTATATTTTTCTTTTCCTGCGCAGGAATTTAACTGTTTACTTTGGTTTCTGGTAGTGACTTTCAGAATTTTATTATTATTTTGTATGTTTTGTAAATCTTGTATCGTGATTCTTGATAGAGCGTCGGCCACGAAATTATCTTTTCCCTTAAGGTATTCTACTGTAAAGTCGTATTCTTCAAGATCTAGTCTCATTCGGGTTAACTTTGAACTGGGATTTGTCATTGAAAACAAATAAGTTAATGCTCTATGATCCGTTTTGACAGTGAAATGTCTACCATAAATGTATGGTCGAAAATGCGTGATGGCCCAATGAATTGCCGCTAATTCTTGTTCTGTTGTACTTTTATTACTTTCACCTTTTGTGAAAGATCTAGATGCGTATGCAACTGGAAGCTGAAGTCCATCTTTATTTTGGGTTAGGACTGCTCCACATGCATATTTACTTGCATCCGTGATTATGCAAAATTCTTTGCTAAAATCTGGGTACTGTAACAGAGTTGGATTCATCAATGCTGATTTTAGATGATCGAATGCGTTTTGACAATCAACTGTCCATTCGAATTTTTCATCTTTCTTACATAATCTTGTTATGTGACGAGAATAATCAGCGAAATTTTTTATAAATCTTCGGTAATAATTGCAAAATGCAATGAATCTTCTAGCGCTGTCCGCATCATGTGGGACTGGATATTTTTTTATGACCTCATATTTTGTGTCATCAGGCAAGATTCCTTTATCTGTGCACTTATGTCCCAAAAAGGTGACTTCATGCATGAAAAATGAACATTTTTCAGGATGTAACTTTAGGTTGTGTTGCCGACATTTCTCAAAGACATCTTTTAGATTATTGAGCATATGTTGCTCGGAACAACCTATGACTATTAAGTCATCCATATAAAGAAAAGCTTGCGAAGGTTTAAGTCCAGTGAATGCTATAGTCATCATTCTCTGGAACGAATTTGGCGCTATTTTTAAACCGAATGGTAATCGCGTGAAGCGATATGAGCCATTACATGTTGAGAAAGATGTAATGTCTCGTGACTCTTTTTCAAGTTCAATTTGATGAAAACCTGACATTAAGTCAAGGCATGAAAAATATTTTGCTCGACCTAGTTGATCTAAGATATCATCAATTCTAGGGAGTGGAAATTTATCTGCTAGTAATTTTTTATTAATTTGACGATAGTCAATTACTAATCGCCATTTTTTATTTTCGGAATTTGGTAACGATTTTTTCGGTACCAATAAAAGTGGGCTATTATAAGCTGATACGGATGGCTCGACAATTTTGTCGTTTATTAATTTTTGGACTTGACTTTGAATTTCGTCTTTTTGATTATGAGGATTTCTGTAGTTTTTTATGTACACTGATTCTGTATCTTTTAACCTTAATTCTTGCTTGTAAAAGTTATTTGTTGAAATAGATTCGGTTTCAATTCCGAAAATGTCTGTATACTGAGTGCATAACTCTGTAAGCTTTGCTTTGAATAATTGTGGGAAATTCTTTTCTAGTTTTTTCATTACTTCTTTATGTCTATCATTTTTGATATCTTGGGCTATGTCATAATTACTTAATGACTCTGTTTGGATTTCATTTAAATTTATAATTTTGGTTGAACTCGTTGTATTTAATATTCGGACAAAAATATTATCTTTATTGGAAATTGTATTTCCAATGAATATTCCTTTATCAATTTCTTGATTCGGAATTAAAATGGTATGTTCAACAAAGTTTAGTTTTATTTGACGGACTACTTCAGCGCGAGCTGGAAGTATTATAGCGTTATTATCAAACGTATGTGTAATTGGTATATGTATTGGATAGTTGAGATTGTTTGGCCGAAGTATTAGAGTATCACTTGAATGTGTGAAATCTAATTGGCAGTTGAATTTTTTAATGAAGTCTATGCCAATTATACCGTCACTCGGAATCGGAAAATTTTGTTCTACTAAATGGAAGTTGTGAGGAATTATATATTTTCCTGTAGTTAATTCTACAAATGACAAACCGATTGAAAAAATTGATCCTTCCCCTATTCCTGATATTTTTGTTTTTATGTTAGTATTAACATTCTCAAAAATATCGACATTTTCTTTTAATAGTGAAATGTCTGCACCAGTATCAATTAGTAAGGTAAATTCCTTACCTGAATTTTCATTTTTTAATTTTACAAATATATTTAAATTAAGGTTAATATTGTGTACTTTCGAATATCTTAAGGGAGTTATTGGTTTTCCGGATCACTTTGCGCGACCCTTACATTTGAATTATTATTATTGTGGCTTCTATTTGAATTGCCACGGCCTCTAGGGTTTCCTCTAGTTTGGCCTTGTCCTCTATAATAGGAATTATTATTTCTGGTATTTCGGAACCCGTTGTATTGGTAATAGCCTCTTCCACGGAGGTTACCTCGGTTTCCTCGTTGGTTTTGTAACTGGTAATTTTGGTTGGGGGTCTGTCGTTGACGAAAGTATCTAACGGAGCTTGCCTCTTCAGTGGCTTCCGTAGAAACGTCCACGAATTTTGAAATGGCTTCATTCATGTTTTTGAATGTGCCTGACCGCATAGCATGTTTTACTTCAGTTAAAGTGCAATTTTTAGTCATAGCCTTTACAGCAAGTGTTGTGCTGTATTTGTTTGCTATTTCTGTAGACAAGCCATCATCGATGTAAGCTCCTTTAAGAGTTTTTGTCAATGTTTCAACCTCTTGGGCGTATTGGCTGGCTGTCTTGGTTTTTTGTTGGAGATTTAATAATTTTGCAGAGATTACCTCTACAGATTCTCCTAAAACATTTTCAGTTAGTTTTTTACTAATGGCAACTATTGTTTGCTCATTTGTAATTAACTTTCTAGCGTGGCCTTTTAATTTTGTTTTTATTATTCGTACTGCAATTGCTTCGTGAGTACCTTTCATAGTCTCAACCAAGTCGAGACCATCTAGGAAACTTTGAAGGTTTTCAGTACTTCCATCAAACTCTGGTATTAGAGTGGATGCGAGTTTTAAAAACTCAGGTACAGATTGTTCATCTGGCATTGTCGGATTGTCGGAAAGTGATTGCAGCGAAGGTGTTGCTACTGACAGCGTTTCAATTTCTTTCGTTTTTAATTTATTTTCGATGTCAGATTCGCCGCTCATCTGTTCAGATTCTTCTGGACTACTTGTGGCTAGAATTGACTCGTCAAATTTAGCATCCGCATTTAATGCGTTTGGAACGAAAATATGAAGATTATGCCTATCCGATATTGTTCTAAGTTGAGTTCTTAGTCTGTCAAGATTCTCCCTTGCTTGTAGCAAGTGCAAATTATTTAAACGGCTGAATACTTCCGCAAATAGTTTGTTGATTGTATTGAATTCATGTATTAGAATTCGAATATGTTTCAACTTTGTTTTGTTTTTTATCTGAATGCTCTTATTGAGGCATTTAAATGACTTCTCGAATTCTATCCTATGTTCTTTTACTATCTGAACAATTTTTGGCCATTCCATGGGGAACTTTATTTAAAAAGAAATTTTAAGTCCATGCCTTCTTGTTTTGGATCTGTTACTGACCTA
Organism: Drosophila saltans; assembly: GCA_018903575.1. NCBI lineage: Eukaryota > Metazoa > Arthropoda > Insecta > Diptera > Drosophilidae > Drosophila > Drosophila saltans. The sequence goes on along the minus strand of JAEIGH010000181.1, from coordinate 70,324 downwards.
TCTTAATATTTCTTATTTTTTTTTTTTTTTTATGGTTTTCTAACATTATTCTTGATTTTCATCCATCAAATAGAACAGAAATGTTCCTGTTGCGTTTGAAAAGCAACAAATAAATGGTATTGATAGGATGAAACAAGTACCTACCCTACTATTCCCTTGGATTGGGAATTTTTTACCAAATTTTTCCAAGTAAATTATCTTTATTTTTGCCAAACTTATAGCGCGTTGGGGTGAGTTAATATTTTCACTCTTAAAAACCCCGATTATATCGGACTCTATGCTAGGATGGTTTTCTACTACTCTACTAAAATAACTATCTAACGTACTCATATTCCTATTTTAGTTAATACATAACATTCAATAAAAATTTGTTTAAAGTTGAAATTTTAATTTTTATTATTTGAGAAATTCGAGAGAAATTGATTCGTTTGATAATATATATAATTAATTTTTTTTTTTTTTATCAAAAATGCACCTTCATTTTTAGGTTTGCATACTTTATTTAAATCTTGTCCAAGTCATTGGCTTGGCTTAGGGCTCTTTTTTGTTATACATTTGTTATGTAGCCTATATGCCTTGAACAAAATGTATGCGATCAAAATTATGACTATTGTCAATAAAAGTGCATTAGTAATACTTAAATCAATATTTGATGATTCAACTGTATTTATCACGTTAGCAGTGGAGTCCACTGTCTTCGTGTCTATTATTCCCATTGTGGATTTTTTATAAATTATTAAATTTGTTGTTAAATCATCAAACTTATTTATACTATTATCAAACATTAAAAAAAATTTGAGACAATTTTTTTTTTTTAAGAAAACTTTTGTATATCTATATAGAAAAATTTTCTTTTACATTACCCTGCCTAATTTTGCGCATAGCTTTACAGGCTATGCTTCTCTTGGGCGGAAATGGTTCCGCTCAAGTTTACAATGTGTCTTACAATTTTTCTTAGTTTCTATTTATATATTTTTATACATAATTATAAATTTGTTTTTTTTTTTTTTTTTTACATTTGAAGTTTAAAAAAATTTTTTTTTGAATATTTTTCTGCTTGTTTTATTTCTTCATAGCATCAGCTGGTCGTCGCCGGTTGGCTAGCTGATGCTCCATCGATGGCGTAAAAAGCGGCCTGCTTTTCACACTGAGTTGTCTCTGCTGCTGATGTCCTGGGCCTATGGGCTCAGGCGGTACCGGTGCAGGTCTTCGCACCAGATTTGACGTCTTTCCAACACGTATACTCGCAGAAGGGGCTCTCCAATGGCCCCGGGCAGTCTCTCGGGCACTTCTTTTGCAGCTTTGGTAGGTTTACTTGTGGAGGTGGAAGGTTTTTAGTTTTGTTTGTTGTTGTTGGAATATTTTCTGAGTGAGTTTGAGTGGTATTTGGCTTTTTATTTTCTTTATGTGACTTTAAAAAGTCAAGTTCATACTGCAGTTTTTGGGCAGTTGCCCAAGGAGGAGGTGTTGGACTGGTGTATAATAGCCACTTTATGTGCGCTATTCTCTTATTTATTTTATTTTTTACACCACCTCTCCTAGCCATTACACTCTTACTCTACTCACTCAGATTCCTTTATTTTTTTTCTTTGATATTTCCTTTGTTTCTTCCTTCTTTGTTCCCTCCTTCTTTGCCGTTGGTCTTCGTAAAATTTTACAGTGTTGGAATTATATTGTCCTCCCGTGCAGATTGTCGTCAGGTCGGTTGACCTCAGTCACGGTCGCCATGTGTTATATTTAAATCCAGTGTTTAGGTTATTTTATTAAATTCTTTATTTAATATGTTTTCATTGAGTTTATATTCATTTGTGTGTATTCACATTTAATGTCTTATGTAGACTGTATCTTAGTTCTTTAACAAAGGGTTTTCTTAGCTAAGACCGCGTAGCTGCGCTGCCAGCGACGCCGGCAGAGGAGCGGTCTGCTTATGTCATAAATGCTAACGTAAGCTAAATATGCATATATGGATATATGCAAGAGTGAGGATGTATCATGTTACATTGCTGGTCGCTTGTGTTATTATTGTTAATTCAGCAATATCCAGCAATGCATTATTTATATGCTTCACTGTGTACAGTGATCACTCGATAGAACATGCTAAAAAAATTTTCTCCTTTTTTTTTTTTTTTTTTTTTTATGTTTTTAAAAAATAAAAAATTAAAAAAAAAAAAAATATAAAAAAAAATTTTTTTTTTTTATTAAAAAAAATTTTTTTTAATTTTTTATAAATTTTATTTTTTTTTTGAGAAAAATTTTTTTTTTTTTTTTTCTTCCCGGGAAAAAGTGTTTAAAAAAAATTTTTTTTTTTTTGGTTTTAAAACCCATTGGTATTTTTTTCAAAAAAAAAAAAAAATGGAAGCCCTCGATCTTCCTAATAAACGCAAATTATTACCAGTCCAACAGGTAGCTACGGCTCCATCATTTTGCCCATTCGAGGCTCCGCTTTGCGGAGAGCACTTGGCTGCTGTACTACCCCTGCAATTTTTTTGAATTGAGTATATCAGAACTTGGGAAGTTGACAAAGATATATGAAAGAAAAAAAACAGTAACACCATAACCACCATCAACCGAGACCTGAACGCCCTCATCAGTGTCGTTATTTCTTTCGCCGATGTCGGATGTCTCCTGCGATCGGTGGTGATCATTTTTTTTGTGTGTGCAACAGTTAAAAGCCCCCCTCATAGCAAATTGGAGGCCCCGATTTAAGAATATAACTTTGCTCAAAATCAAAAGAGTTAGCGTAAAGTCATACAAAAAAAAAATATATATATATAATTTGTTCTTAATTCTCGATTCGCAAAAGTAAAAGATAGCATAAGCCATTCTAGTAGTGTGAATTAGAACAAGGCTTGTGTCGCGGTATACATAAAGAACAGCCCAAAAAAAAGAATAAAAATATAGCAACACATGTAATCAATGCCTAAGTAACCAGAACAACCATTATAGGAATTGTTCAACAATTAGGTATTGGTTTATCCAAGTGTTTGGTTTTGTTTAATACAATAGTTTCTTTTTTTTTTTGAAAGAAAAGAAATATATAAAGACAAAAGAAAAAAACCAATCAAATCAGTAAACTAAGAAATTTCCTCTAGCATAAAGCCAGGTTTATTTCTGTCACCAAATCATCGTTGGAGCCTTCCATCGTAAATTCAACAATTCAAGTGAAACATATTACATTTTCCAAAAATGCGAGTAAGTTTACCTGTTTAAAAATTTTTTCTGTTTGATCTTAAATATATATATATAGTAATATATCCGCCACCCCATATAATACCACTCTTATTACTTTATTATAAACAATTCACCCCATCTTTAAAATGCTAACTCAGCAAATTTTGACCGCCTCTGTTAAAACATTACGAACAATCTTTAATCTTTCCAACGCTTGACATTTTGTTGAGGGAGATATCATGATGTCGTCCATATAGACAATAACATACGAATTTGCTAAGTCACCTAACGCCTGCATCACTAACCGTTGAAAGACAAAAGATGCGTTTTTAAGCCCGAACGGCATAGCCAAAAATTCATATTACCCATCTGGTGTCACAAACGCTGTGTACTCAGTTGAGTCTGCATGTAAGGCAATCTGGTGATATCCGCTGGTCATATCTAAACTTGTAAAATAATTAACTCCTTGGAGTCTATTTGTTTGATTCTGTATAAGTGGCAATGGGTATTTATCAGCGACTCTATTTGCATTTAATTCCCCCAAGTCATCACAAAGTCTATCCATACCATTTTTTTTTTTTTTTTTTTTTCTTAACCAACAAAATTTGGTGAACATCTTGGTTTAATTATTTTGCATTTCAACATTTCGTTAATTTTGACTTTAGCATATGCCGCTTACAAAATAATTTGACTATTTCTCCAACAATGAGTGTAGTTTTATTTTTTCTTGTCCCTCAAGTTCTGTATTAATATCACTGGGCTCAATACTCAATACTATATTATTAAATCTTTTGATATCAAATTTTGTACTTAGCTTTTTTTTTTTTTTATCAATGAACATTCCGCTCCAGAATCAAATGTCATTTCAAAATTTTGACCCTTATGGTGCATGTATCCTTTGGGTACTCCAACGCTGCATAGCTTCACTTTTTCTACTTATATGTCTTGTTCCCCTTATTGCCTGCAGAAAGTCGAGCAAGTTTTAATTTTGAAACAGCATAATTTCCCGCAGTGGTCCATCTAAATTTGTAGCCTGAGGGCCAGATCCCACTTCTGATGTCGGAGTAGGAGACAATTCCAATATGTCTCCGGGTAATTCACCTTGATTTTTACGCATTTTTATAATATTCGGTGAGCGCAGCGAGATCCGTATTTCATGTGTGGCGTATAGTCTAAGACTGACTAACTAGTCTTGACTGCCACGGCATCAACCCGGACCACACTCGATAACAGTTTGGCTGTCATCCCGCTCAAAACCACAGTCACACCACCAATACTAGGAATAACTGCATGACTAAGCAGTTAATGTCAATCTTCCATGACTCAGTAATCAATGTCAAACTAACATGACAATAATCACTGGCACACTTACATGACATAGTTCCCTGTAACTGTGCCTAATGTTACCAGACCAACATCATGAGAATACAATAGAGATGGACACTAAAGTCCTCAAATGGAAAAAGATATAAGATACGGTACCAAAGGGTATTAACAACAGTGCAATACCCTATTTCATCTCCGACATATATATATATATATATATATATATATATATATATATATAGTAATATATCCGCCTCCCCATATACTCATCGACTTTGATGTGATGTAGTACAACAAAAAGGGTAAAGGTATTTGTTTAGGGACAACAATTATTAAGAATTCTAACAATCTTTTTGTCATGGGTAAAGAAGTGAGATAAACTACACCTTAGTTTCCTCGCTTTCCATATTTAAAATCTGTGATGCTTCTCTCTGCCCTTCATTACTAATGATGTATAGGGGCAACGCTGGTCAATTATATTTTGGTTTAGATTGTTGCCTTTTAACTTGTGTTTGCTTTTGATTTAACGCGCATTTCTTTAATAATGATAGTGCAGTGTAAGTAGATGAGAAAGAAACCCGACCGATCCGACGAGCTATATCCGAGCATAGCTAGAATGCACACCCTCGAATCTAGTCACACTCCTGTTAGTCTATTCCCAACAGTATAACTAGCTAATAGGAATCCCTGTTAGCGCACTGACTTCTAACTCGGTGTTCGTTTTATAATCACCTATGAGAAAGCTAGAAGAAGACACCAGAGCTAACCCTGACCACTACATACTAATAAATGGCACTCCAAAGTAGAGCCAGAACAATAACATCGTTACTTAGTAACCAATGATTAGGGCTAGATCGCGTTCTGTCCACTACAGATTTGAGACCTATTGTTGTTCTGTTTACACACTTATGTTTGGACTTAAAAAAAAATAGTGTAGTAGTAGTGTACCTCTTTCCATCAATTCCTTTTAATTTCAGTTTTTTTAATCATCTATCTAATATATATAAATTACGTGTCACAGTGTTTGTCCGCAATGGACTCCTAAACTACTGAACAGATTTTAATCAAATTTCACATGTACCCGTAATATAGTGTAACTTAAAACATAGGATAGTTTTTATCTTATTTAATTACTCTAATAATCAGTAAATTGAAGAAAATTTAATAAAATAGTTGCATCCCTCTCTAACACATTACATAGAGTTTTTAGCGATGGATATGATTTCGATAGTCGTCTCTATCAATAATTAGGGTTGCCAGCACGTATTTTACGCCGCCAACTTTCTAGGGTTGGCTAGGGACCGCCACATTTTTAATGTATTTTTTTTACAAATTTATTTAATGGGCGATTGTGAAGAGCGCGTGACGACTTGGCGCCAAAATAATTTCATTGAACAAGCCGAGGAAAGAAGAATTCTGCTATCGCTGGAAATTTTTTAAGAAGAACAGAATCAACTAATTCGATTGGTTAAGAGAGTTTCGCCACAATGGCAAAATAACAATGAAATCGTCATAAAAGGTGACAAAGTACCACTAGGTGTACATGCTGGCAGAATCAATGCTCCAACTATTAATAAGGTTGCTGTTATTATGGTTGGTGATCCAGTTGACAAAAGAGCTATAAAAATTAGCCACTGCAACGCGTGGCCGCGTCGGCTAGTATAATATAATTCCCACTGAAGCATGTGAGAGAGCTTTACGTGTACACGCAATCAATTACTTGCCGACAATAGAATATTGGTTAGAGAACTAGGGCGGCATCAGATTGCCTTTAAAAATCCATATGGATTATGGGATATATAGATATATTTCATGAAAAAGTGTATATACTTTGTTTTCTTATATTTATATCAGATAAATATAATATTGTCTGCAGGCTCCACTGCTTGGTGGTGCCTTTCCGTCATTTCCTTTTAAGTAGGTACACTCAATTATTGGTCGACAATTGCATGTGGTTAGAACTAGGGGCGGTATCTGACTGATATATTAACAACAACAACACCATTATATTTCGTTATGTATTTAATTAATATTAAATATTTATAATTTTCAATATTAATTTTGAATTTTGCTTCGTATTTGCCCTTTTGCTCTATGTGTGGTTTTTGTCCGCACTGAGCTGGCCTTGGGACAACTCCGTTATTATTTGAGAGATGTACCGCCCCAGTCAAACTGTCTACCTGGCAATGTCCTTGAATTGGATCATATCTGAGCAATTGGAGTTATACCAAAAGTTTCACATTGAAAATAGATAAATGCATTCTCTCATTAAGAATTTGTTTGCGATTATATAACAAACTCGTGATACTTTGATCAAGAAGCTTGCATCAAAACCCAATACCATAAGATATAATAAATATATCCGTATAATGGCTAGGAAATGATACACGTTCCATTTAATCAAGTAAGTAAGGAAACAATAACAAAAAAACAGTTACGAATGCAACAATCTTTCGGTGCCGAATAAAATGCATGCTGTCGGACATGACATTTCCCCTTGGCGAAGGGCGAGGCCTATCTACCTCTGCTGATCTATGGGTACAGCACCCGGTTATTAAACGCAACTCCGCACTAAGCCAAAAAGCTCTCTCCGCATTTTGGTATTAAACCACAGCCACTACGATTGTAATGGTCGGGGTTCTATTAAAAGAATTTAAAAATTTTGGCAGGCTGACCTTTTAAATCGTGATTTAGGCGCGATTTAAAGTCCCTAGCACTGCTTGAAAGTTTGGTTATCAATAGAAGAATAGAAGGCGCAACGCAGCTTTAACTATGGCCTCTGTGACACTGATCATAGCCAACTTCAGGCAAGAAAAATCGATTTCGATTTCGCTTTCGATTAAGCCGACGGTTTAAAAGGCCATATTCCACCTCGTGCGGCCTTTTCTCTTGCCATCCAAAAACAAAATTATATTGAGGTTGTAACCATTTCGCCTCGTTTATATTCTTGTTGCGGAAACGTGTTAAAAATTCAAACAGAGTGAACACAAAAGTAAATCTAAAACCATCTCGTTTACAAGTAAAACCAAAATTGTCATAATATTCAAGCCATCGGAATGCTTGGGCAGAAAACGTGATTTTTGGCACATTCCCCCGGGAAAAGAGTGTCCAAAAAAATTGTATATGTTTGGGCATTAACACCCATAGGTATGTTTCACTAAAAGAAAAAAAAACTGGAAGACTCCGATCTTCCTAATAAACGCAAATTATTACCAGTCCAACAGGTAGCTACGGCTCCATCATTTTGCCCATTCAAGGCTCCGCTTTGCGGAGAGCACTTGGCTGCTGTACTACCCCTGCAATTTTTTTGAATTGGAGTATATCAGAACTTGGGAAGTTGACAAAGACATATGAAAGAAAAAAAACAGTAACACCATAACCACCATCAACCGAGACCTGAACGCCCTCATCAGTGTCGTTATTTCTTTCGCCGATGTCGGATGTCTCCTGCGATCGGTGGTGATCATTTTGTTTGTGTGTGCAACAGTTAAAAGCCCCCCTCATAGCAAATTGGAGGCCCCGATTTAAGAATATAACTTTGCTCAAAATCAAAAGAGTTAGCGTAAAGTCATACAACAAAAAATATATATATAATTTGTTCTTAATTCTCGATTCGCAAAAGTAAAAGATAGCATAAGCCATTCTAGTAGTGTGAATTAGAACAAGGCTTGTGCCGCGGTGTACATAAAGAACAGCCCAAAAAAAAGAATAAAAATATAGCAACACATGGAATCAATGCCTAAGTAACCAGAACAACCATTATAGCAATTGTTCAACAATTAGGTATTGGTTTATCCAAGTGTTTGGTTTTGTTTAACTAAGAAATTTCCTCTAGCATAAAGCCAGGTTTATTGCTGTCACCAAATCATCGTTGGAATGCCTTCCATCGTAAATTCAACAATTCAAGTGAAACATATTACATTTTCCAAAAATGCGAGTAAGTTTACCTGTTTAAAAATTTTTTCTATTTGATCTTAAATATATATATATAGTAATATATCCGCCACCCCATATAATACCACTCTTATTACTTTATTATAAACAATTCACCCCATCTTTAAAATGCTAACTCAGCAAATTTTGACCCTCTTTTATTTTGATATAAACAATTCACCCCAACCAATTCCCACGCGTAAAAATGCAAGCTAAGCAAATCTTGACCCCTTTTTATATTATAAACAATTGACCCCATCTAACTCATACGCGCAGCTGCAGCTTCCAAAACAAGAAGATCACTTTACACCCTTTTCGTGGGAAATCATCGAACAAATAATAAAACAAATCTTCAAAATAAATAAAATGGTTCATCCACCACTCACCGAATCTAGTATGGCGGAAGCTGTCCTTCAACTTGGAAGTGTTGAAAAATTCAACGGCAATCCCGATGCACTATTCACCTTTATAAATCGTATTGACTACATAGTCTCCATGTATTTTACTGATGATACCCGTCAACAATATCTGATGCTTGGGTACATTGATCGCAGTTTCAGCGGTGAAATTATGCGTACCCTGGGAACAACAACCTTAACTACCTGGAGAATTTCCGTAACACCCCCTACAAAGGCAGCATCCGAGAATTCCTGGACGAAGCAGAACGCAGAAAACAAAAGTTAACGAGTAAGCTAGAATTAGAAAACGATACATACGAAAAAATATATTTTAACAGACTCATAAAGTCAAGCACTGAGAAATTAATACAAAAATTACCCATGCAAATATATTTAAGAATCGTAAACACTAATATCCCAGATTTACTATCATTAAAAAGTTTCTTACAAGAAAAGGGCCTAGTTGAAGATATTATTGATATGCATATGTCAACCCACAAACAACCCACATTAGAGAAATCATTTAAAACCCCCTGTAAAGTAAGGTTTGGGTTCTTTAGACGCGATTGACACGCGGTAAGGCGACTTTTGGAAGATTGAGACAAGCCGATAGTTTTTGGTATTCGCAGTTGGATGCGATAAGCCTGACTGACCTCGTAGGGTCGAGGCCGCTTTATTTATACTGTTTCTTATGATCTAGTTTACATAGATTGCTTATTCTACGAAATAGTTTACCAATGCAAGTATGCTTGCATTGCATATGTGAAATGGTGTAATATGATGACAACGCATATGCACTTGCACTGCGTGTCTTCTTAAGTGGTTTAATATGTGGTTTGAGATGTGGTGACCTTTGTATACACTATATGATCACTACACCTCCCTTTTTATTAGAATGAATTTACATTTGTATTTAAATTTATTCTCTAATAGTGTATATAAAGTGTACAGTGTATTTCTTATTTCTAACAATTTGTATTGAGTGTATGGTATTTTTTTTTTTTTTTTTTTTTTGATATATGTATATATATTTTTATTTACACGTAACGTATGTAGTTGAGTGTTTTTATTTGTTATACTTTATTATTCTATCTATGTGCGTTTTAAATTCTTTGTTTTCGATTTTTAGTGTGCAGTTGTTATTACTATCTATACTAATTATTTGGAATGGACCTTTAAATCTATTCTCTAACTTATGGCCGGCGCTATTAGCTAATAAAACTAAATCTCCTACTGCTATTCTTATTTTGTTTACTGTTTTATCATAATATATTTTGTTTCTTTCCTTATGTTTTTCTATCATAATCTTAGCTCTATTTTGTGAAACCTGTAGCCTATATTTAATTTCCTTATCATAAGCGTCTATATTATATAATGGGTCTACTTCGTTACTTAATAAAAATTTATAAGGAGTCGGTATTTTACCGAACACTAGTTCAAATGGACAATAGTCGTGAACTGTGGATGGGGTCGTATTGTAACTATACGCGTAGTATGTTAACCATTGATCCCAATCATTCTTCCCTGTTGAAATATAGGTTCTGAGGTATTCATTAAATGTTCTGTGGTTCCTCTCTATAGATCCTAATGTCTGGTGATGGCATGCTGTTGATGTTATGTGTTCAATTTGTAGTAGTTTGTAGAGTTCGTCAGATACCTGATTCTTATATTCTGTTCCCATGTCAGTAATAATTTTCTTCATGGGTCCATAGATAAGTATGATGTTTTCGAAAATAGCTTTAGCAATATCCTTAGCGCTTTTAGATACTACTGGTGCTACTATCAAGTATTTAGTTAAATCGCAGACTGCGGTTACTGCGTATTCGAACCCATTGTATGTCTTAGGTAATGGACCTATTGTATCTATCAATACTACATCAAACGCGTTTTGTGGCGTTGGAGTTATGATCATAGGCTCTTTTGTCTTAATTCGTGATTTATTTAATTGGCATTTTTCGCATTGCTTTACATATTTTGTAACGTCTTTACGTAAATTTTTCCAATTATAGTACATTTTGATCTTTCTTATTAATCTTGTTATTCCTGGGTGGCCACCAAAAATTGGATCATCATGGTACTTTTTGATAATTTCTGTTTTTTCTTCGTCATTTTTAATTATTTGTAACCTAGGTGTGAGTGCTATTCTTACTATTTTCATTTTGGATCCTTTATTCTTGAAGTCTATTATACTGCAGTTATTAAATATTCTGTCATTCAATGACAGTTGGTACCTTATGATGCCTGTATCGTCAGCTACTTTTTCAAGCTGCGAAAAGAATAGTCCTAAGTCTATTTTTTCTTTACCGATCTGACATACTGTGCCTATATATTGCTTTCCTAGGTTTATTATGATTTCGTCATTTATTGTACGAATTCTGGCACGTTTCTTGACTTCTTTTGACTGAGACGTCTCAGTGATAGCTAACTCATATGACGGTATTTTCTTTATTTCTTTTGGAATGTCTTGTAATTTTTTCTTGGCTTGTAGGCGTGTTGTTACCTTGTAAATTGAATTGGTATGTTGACTTATATTTTTAATATCTTTAAAATCTATTCTCGACAAAGCGTCTGCTGTGTAATTTTCTTTTCCCCGTAGATACTCTACTGTGAAGTCATATTCTTCTAAATCTAATCTCATTCTTGTTAATTTTGAGGATGGGTTTTTCATTGAGAATAGGTATGATAGTGGTCTATGGTCACTTTTTACTAAAAATTTTCTGCCGTATATATATGGTCTGAAATATGTTATTGCCCAGTGGATCGCTGCTAATTCTTGTTCTATTGTTGACTTATTACTTTCTCCCTTTGTAAATGATCGTGATGCATAGGCTATAGGCAATTGTATGCCGTTGTATTCCTGGCTTAACACCGCACCACATGCTAATTTACTTGCATCGGTGGTGATGCAGAATTCTTTTTTAAAATCGGGATATTGTAGGATTGATGGGCTTAATAAAGATTTCTTTAAGTATTGAAATGATTTTTCACAATCCTCGTTCCACTGGAAAGTTACTCCCTTTTTGCATAGTTGTGTTAACTTTCTTGAATATTCGGCAAAATTCGGAACGAATCTTCTGTAATAATTACAGAACGCAACAAATCTTTTTACTTCTTCTGGGTTTTTTGGCTGTGGGTAATCTATTATGATTTGAAATTTGCTATCATCTGGCAATATGCCAGAGTCGGTGCATTTGTGACCAAGATATGTCACTTCGTGACGAAAAAATGAACACTTATCTGGATGCAATTTTAGATTGTATTTTCGGCAGATCTGAAAAACATCTTCAAGATTCTTCAACATGTGTTTTTCTGAACAACCCAATACAACTAAGTCATCCATATATAAAAATGCTTGGGACGGTTCAAGTCCCGAAAAAGCTATTGTCATCATCCTTTGAAATGAGTTGGGTGCTACTTTTAGACCAAATGGTAATCTCTTAAATCTGTATGATCCCTTATCAGTTGAGAAAGAAGTTAAATCTCTTGACTCTTCTTCTAACTCTATTTGGTGAAATCCTGAGGTAAGATCTAAACATGAAAAATATTTAGCTCTACCTAATTGATCTAAAATATCGTCTATTCTTGGCAAAGGAAATTTATCTGCGACCAATTTTTTATTTAAATTTCTGTAATCTACCACTAATCTCCATCTTTTATTCTCATTCCCTGGTATTGATTTTTTGGGTACTAACAGTATTGGACTGTTGTACTCCGAAGCTGAGGGTTCTATTATATCGTCGTTTAATAATTTATCAACTTGTTTCTTTACTTCTGTCTTGTGTGTCTCTGGGATTCTGTAGTTCTTGATGTAGGTTGGCTCGTCATTTTTAAGTCTTAGTTTTTGTCTGTAGAAATTATTCGTTGTTATTTTTTCCTTTTCTAGCGCAAAGATATCAATAAATTCTGAACATAATTTAGTCAATGTTATTTTTACTCTATCTGGAAAATTTCTTTGCAATCTTTCTAATTTTTCTTTGTTATTTGTGTCTTCCTGACTTTGTTCCATATTCTGAATTATCTCATAATCATCTAAGTTTTCTGTTTTAATTGTATCCGTTCGAATTATTATGTCATTATTGGAAGTATTTATAAATCGGACAAATGCCTGTTTGCTAGTTGTTATTGTATTTGCTATGAATACTCCTTCCTTAATTTCTTGATTTGGTATAAATAGATCGGACGATGTATTGTTTATATGTATTTGTCTAATTGATTCAGCTCGGGCTGGTATAACTATTGCATTTAATGTTGACGCGTTATTCATCGGAATGGCTAGGTCTTCATGGTACTCGTTTGGTCGTAGTACTAACCAATCCTTGTCATTAGTATAGTCAAGGATACAGTTATATTTTTTGAAAAAATCTAAACCTAATATTCCATCCGTTGGTATTGGAAATGAATTGTCGACTATGTAAAAATGATGTTTTACTAATATGTTGTCTAATTTCAATTCTAGTTGATGATGTCCTATTGTCCGTATTGAGCCAGTTCCTATTCCATTGAGACTGATATTATTTTGTGTTTTGAACTGTGTTGATCCTATTTTCTTGATTTTAATTATGGAGACATCTGCTCCTGTATCTATTAAAAATGACGCTACCTTGGAATCATGGTTTAGATAGCTCGAAATGAAGCATCCCATGGTAAGGTTAATATTAGCTGCTTTGACTTCACATTGTTTCTGTTTTAGATATCTAGGGGAATCTCCGAGTTTTCCGGTGCCGTTATGGTCCGTATATTTCTATCTCTGGTATAGCCGCGGTTGTTTCTGTTTTGGTTATCGTAGGAGTTTCTGTCATTGCCATACTGGCCTCTATTTGGGTTTCCTCTCCTGTTATCGGTTGTTTCTATTCTGGTTATCATTGTAGTTTCTTCGATAGTCACCTCTATAATTATTGTAATCGTTTCTACCTCTATCGTTGTATCTTGGTTGGCCACGTCCACTAGACGTTCCGCGATTACTGTATCCACCGTATCGGTAGATCGCGCCTCGTTCAGGTTGTACTTCGTCCGTTGCCTCGATGAACGCGGTCATCGTTTCTTCTAGAGTTTTGTGAGGTATCGATCGGAATACTGTCCGAGTTTCCTTATCTAGAGTATTGTCCATTATGCTTTTTACAGTCCAGCTGACTGTGTATTTCTCTGCCTTGTCTGAAGGGATACCATCGGTGATGTATGCCCTTTTTAAGGCTTGTGCTAACTTCATTACTTCTGTTGTATAATCTAATGCCGATTTATTAGTTTGTTTTACTCTCTGTATTTTTGCGTTAAGACTCTCTATTGAGTCTCCCTTCACCTTTCTTTTGAGTGTTTCTATTATTTCACCTATGGTGTTTACTTCTGCTACTGCGTCGGCTGCTATCCCGGTAAGCCGAGTTTTAACAAATCTAACCGCTGTCGTTTCATTTTCTCCTTTTATTTCGTCAATGGCTTCTAGTGCTATCAGTACACTGGATAGCTTGGCCGGGTTTCCATCATACTCTGCTACCATAAGCTTGGCAGCTGTATTTATTGTTGTCTCTTTGGACATTGTGGGAGATATGTATGGATCTTCAATATGTGAGTTTTCCGATTCAGTGTCCGTATTGTCACTGTCTTCGTCTGTTTCGCCTAGATCTAGTTCTATTCTGTGTCTTGCCAATGCTTTATTTGCTCTATCTCCGCAATCTTCGTAGAACGCTATTGCTGCTACTTGATGTGCCGGAGGTAGGTCTTTTCTAAAGATTCTCTTTATTTGCCTTAGTTGTTGTTTTATTAATTTGGCATGTTTTATTAATGTTTCCCTTTTTATCTTCCTATCCTGAGTTATACATTTAATAGATTTATCTACATTTTCTTTGCAATGACGTGCCTCTTTTAGAATTTCTTGCCATTCGCTCATTTTTTATTAAAATAATAAATTTATTATTTTAAATTTTTTCTACTGTTGCATTTTGATTAATATACCGTTTTTTAATTGCTCGTCTATGCATGCTATACACTGTGAAAATAAACTGTATTATTATTATTGCCGTTAGTACCAACAATACTGATCGAATTTGACCTAAATTATTTTCTGGGTCCCATGGTGCTACATGTACTTCGTTTACTACGTTCGCATTTGGTCTTTCTACTTTTGATGATTCTCCGCCCATATTGAAACCTGATGTTTTGACACAATTGCACAATAAAATTCGATTGTTTTATGGTTTACTGACCTATATATATGTGTATCGGTCTTCTTTTTTTACTACATACGCGGTGTTTTGCTTTGTTGTCAAGTGGCCTACTCATATGGAGCACGCGTAATATTTTGAGTCAGCATGAAATTTCAAGTGATATATATATATTGGGTATGGTATTTATTTTAATAATATGTGTTTGTATATATGTTTGTTTGTGTATATAATATTTTGGTTTTGTATATAGTTTTCTTATTTGTATAGTGAGGGTATTTTTTTTTTCTAGTTTTCTAGTTGTAATTTTTTTCTTCTTTTTCTTTGTTTGTAAGATTTAATTTTCCTTGGTATTTAGAATTTAAAAATTTGATTTGTTTTAATTAAAGAGTATTTAAATTTTGAAAGAATATTTTATTATTTTTTTTTTTCGTACTATGCAAAATTATTTCATTTTTTTTTTTTGTAATTTTTATAAGAGATTATTTTTAAATTTTTAGTCAAAAAAAAAATTTTTTTGAAATTTTTTTTGAATTGCAAAAATGTATTTATTTTTTTTTTTTTTTTTTTGAATGGATGTTTGTGTATTTTACATTTGTGTTTTTTATATTTGTTATAGTGGCGGCGAACTTCGCTTTTTACCACAAAGGTGCTGTGTTAGCACTCTTTTTTATTTTATTTAACATTTTTTTTTTTTTTTGGTGTGTTATTACTTATTTTTTTTTTTTTTTTGCTTACTTTTTGATTTTACTGCTGCTGTTTTCGTTGCTGCTGTCGCTGCTGCTGCTGCTGCTTTCGCCTCTGCTGTTCTCTTATATGTTCGTCTTCTAGGGCGTGAATTTTGGACCACACGACTTGCGCGTCGTTCCACGGTATGGGGGGGGCTGCGCTGGACTAGTGCTAGCAAGGATGCCCTCTTTCACCTGTATCTGGCGTGATATCCTCCTCTTTTCTCGGGCGTCTGGATTTTGGGGGTTCGGGTCAGCTGGTCCTCTTCTTTTTTTCTTCCTTAGTGCCTGGGTTTTGGCACTTTTGTGTCTGGCTAGGTACTCCTCCACGGTCAAGGGTCTTGGACCTTGATCCCTTATTGGGTATCTGGCAGGATCGCCATGTAAAGTAAGGTTTGGGTTCTTTAGACGCGATTGACACGCGGCGCCGATAGTAAGGCGACTTTTGGAAGATTGAGACAAGCCGATAGTTTTTGGTATTCGCAGTTGGATGCGATAAGCCTGACTGACCTCGTAGGGTCGAGGCCGCTTTATTTATACTGTTTCTTATGATCTAGTTTACATAGATTGCTTATTCTACGAAATAGTTTACCAATGCAAGTATGCTTGCATTGCATATGTGAAATGGTGTAATATGATGACAACGCATATGCACTTGCACTGCGTGTCTTCTTAAGTGGTTTAATATGTGGTTTGAGATGTGGTGACCTTTGTATACACTATATGATCACTACACCCCTATCAAACTACTAACAACACTCAAAGATTCCCTACACTTTTTCAACCACGTTATGATCAGTTCGTACCTCAACCCAATAATAACCCAATACCTTATCAACCAGTTAATCACAACCCAAGACCCAATCTAACACCCCCTAACAATCAATTTAGACCAAACTACCAACGACCAAACTACCAACGACCTTACTACCAACGACCAAATTACCAACGGCATAACATTTTTGACGCTAACAGATTCCGACCCAATCAAAACATGACTACATGACCATGCACAACAAACAAACTCGGGCATATTGAACGCACCTACAAAACGAATTAGGCCTTCAGGTAGCGGACAGAGTAGGATGGACTGGTCCGAAAATTTTCATCAGACAGCCTCGGAACCAATTCATCAGATAGATCAAACGGAAGAAACCCCTATACCTTATTAACTATAAACAACACACCTCTTAAATGTATCATTGATACAGGTTCTTCAATAAATCTTATCAACGAAAACTTCTTTAATTTCTCCGAAACCTCAGAAAATTGAATGTTCAGACGATAAAAGGCGTAATTGAGCTTAATAAAAGCATTTCCTTTGCACCCAGCCAACTATGTCAAACAACCCAAAAATTTTATTGTCATAATTTTTCAACTACGTATGATATTCTATTAGGTAGAAATTACATCAAAGCAAGTCAAGCTCTTATTGATTATAATGATAACAGTGTAACATTATCAAATCATAAATTCTATTTTAAGTTCACCAACAATGAAGAAGAGACATCAGAATCAATTCCTTATCCCCCTGTAGATTTTGACTACGATGCATTTGCATACGAAATAAATAACAACATTGAAGAAAATAATGAATTCCGACTAGATCATTTAAATTCAGAAGAAAAAGAAAAGTTAAAAAAAATTATGAAAATTTGACTTTTACTAGTACTATTAAGCATACCATTCGTACTAAACACGAAGACCCTATATATACGCACCCCTATAAACATCCCCAAATTTTTGATGAAGAAATTAATAAGCAAATAAACGAAATGATACAACAGGGAATAATCCGAAAATCGTTCACCAATATGGATCGTACCCAAGAAAGAGGACGCTTCCAAAGAAAAAAAGTTCCGTTTAGTCATAGACTATCGCAGTTTAAGCGACATTACCGTTGACGATAAATACCCAATACCCATAATGGATGAAATTCTTGACAAATTAGGAAAATGTCAGTATTTTACAACCATTGACCTTGCCAAGGGATTCCATCAAATTCAAATGGACCCTAAATCTATTGAAAAAACCGCTTTCTCAACAAAACATGGGCATTTCGAATTCACACGAATGCCATTCGGCTTGAAAAATGCACCAGCCACATTCCAAAGATGCATGAATAGTTTGCTGGAAGATCTTATCTACAAAGATTGTTTGGTTTATTTGGATGATATTATCATTTACTCCACTGCATTGGAGGAACATTTAGCATCAATCCAAAAAGTCTTTACTAAATTACGCAACGCAAATTTAAGATTACAATTAGATAAGCGCGAATTCTTGAAAAGGGAAACAGAATTCGTAGGTCACATTATAACCACAGACGGCATTAAACCAAATTCAGACAAAATCACAGCAATTTTAAAATTCCCGGTTCCTAAAACGCCGAAAGAAATCAAATCATTTTTAGGCTTATGCGGATTCTACCGCAAGTTTATTCCTAATTTCGCAAAGATTGCAAAACCTTTAACTCTTGGATTAAAGAAAGGATCCAAAATTAACAAAGATAACCCAGATTATATTTCAGCCTTTGAGAAATTAAAACTTCTCATCACCAATGATCCCATACTCGCATACCCTGATTTCAAAAAACCTTTTTCCTTAACTACAGACGCCAGTAACGTAGCCTTAGACGCTGTCCTTTCACAGGACCATAAACCTATCTGTTTTTCTAGCAGAACCCTTAATGAGCATGAACTCAATTATTCAGCTATAGAAAAAGAGCTATTAGCAATTGTTTGGGTAACTAAATATTTCAGACCCTATCTCTTCGGAAGACATTTCGAGATCCTAAGTGATCACAAACCACTCATTTGGTTATCCAACATTAAAGAACCCAATATGAAATTACAGCGTTGGAAAATCAGATTAAATGAATACGATTACAAAATAAAATATTTACCCGGAAAAGAAAATTATGTGGCCGATGCCCTCTCTAGAGTTAAAATAGACGAAAACTTTTTAGGAGACGAAACAAGTAGTTCCCTGGCAACAATACACAGTGCTCAGGAAGATAATCAAAACTGAATAACTATTATTATTATTATTATTATTATTATTATTATTATTATTATTATTATTATTATTATTATTATTATTATTATTATTATTATTATTATTATTATTATTATTATTATTATTATTATTATTATTATTATTATTATTATTATTATTATTATTATTATTATTATTATTATTATTTTTATTATTATTATTATTAATGTTTTTAATATTCCAACAAGCTTATGTTGAAATTATATGTTCCAATAGTCGAACCAAAACTTTAAGAACAACTTCGAAACTAAAAGACATACCCACTTATGCAGAATTCAAAGAAATTATTTTAAAAAACCATAAAACATTACTTCACCCAGGTATCACTAAATTTATAAATTGGTTCAAAGAAAAATACTATTACCCAGATTACCAAAAACTAATTCAGAACTTTATTAATGAATGCGATATTTGCAATTTGTCCAAATCAGAAAATATACAATATAACACTCAAGCTAATAAGATAAATCAAATTGACAAATTAAATAAAAATAGAAATGACTTTGATATAAATACAAAATACAAGCAAGCCCCGTTAGTTAGAAGTAAAACTACTACACCATTTAAGAAAACAGGAGAAATTACCCAAGTTGACGACAAACATTTCATTGAAACAAACAGAGGAAGACAAACTACACACTACAAATCAAAATTCAAGAAAAAAAGAAAATTCACCAAAGCTAATTTACTGACTAATTTCAGACATTCCAATACTGCTTCCAATACTGCTTCTACTCCTATCAATGGCATCCCTAACACATACACAAAGTATAGAAATTAATCCCATCAAAGCACCAAACGGCTATCTTATATTTAAAACAGGAATTATGGACCTACCCTCAGATTACGAATTTCATTATCTAACCGTAAATTTAACCAAAGTAAAAATCACCTACAACAACTTGTTAGGGTAAACAGAACCATATAAAAATTTAATGCATATCCAATACCTAACTGAGAAATTAAACCGTGAAATGAATGGCATCAGAATAATAAAGAGAAACAAAAGAGGACTTATTAACTTTGTAGGTACAGTAAATAAATATCTATTTGGTACTTCAGACCAGAACGACAAAGAAAAACTAGAAGACAAAATTAACAGTTTAACAGCAAATAATGCCCAAAACGACGAACTTAACCACATTATAGACGCAGTCAACAAAAACATTGAAATATTAAATAACCTCACCATTAGTCAAGATACAGACAAAAAACTAAATATCCTTGTATTTAACTTAGAGCATTTCACAGAATACATAGAAGACATAGAATTAGGCATGCAGTTGACAAGACTCGGAATATTTAACCCAAAACTTTTGAATCATCAATGCATAGTCGATATAAATACTGAAAAAATTCTAAACATAAAAACATCTACTTGGTTGAAATCAGATACGAACGAAATACTAATAATCTCGCACATACCTAGACTAATATCCAAAATCCCACTTTTCAAAATTATCCCCTACCAAGACGATAACAATAATACTTTAACAGAAAATGTTCAAGAAACTTATTATATACAAAACAATAAAACATACATAAAATATACTAGAAAACAAGAAATAAATGAATGTATAAATGGAATTATAACGCAAATACCAACAGAATGCTGTAGCATATTACATAGTCCAATCTTGTGAGCGGGTGTTATTACTAGACCTAAACAGTTGCACGTGCTGGTCTCGGCTCAAAAATTAGTCGGTGAGAATGGATTCATGGGTGAATTATGACAATTCGGTCTAAGGACAGATATAACGACAGTTAAGATTGTGGTACGATGACGATTGTACCCCTGATTGCCCACCCTTCCTTGATCGCTGCATTCCAAAAAAAAAATTAGTGGCGATCCCTTTTAGAACCTTTTCCTTTTAATCCCCTACTCCTTGGTGTCGCATGTTTCCCCCCATATTAAATCAATTTAAGCAGATTCCATTTTGAAACTTAATTTAATGTACATATGAAAATTCATGATATCTCTAACAAAAAAAAATTTTAACAAAACCTCATTATGACAATTTTTCTTGATTTCTTATGGCTTCATTGTATTCACTTTCCTTGTTCTTTTTTTTTATTTTTTTTTGTTTTGATTTTTAACTATAACCTATAACCTACAGATTTTTAAAATTAGATACATACATTGGGTTTATTCTTGATTACTTTTCTATTGGTTAAACGAAATTAATTGCAAGATATGAACCATAACATAAATCAGATGTTATATTTTCTCGAAGAGGCGTTTAAGATTTCTGATCGCCCGCAACTTCTCTTTGTTGAAGTTTATAATCTTCTTTCTGTTGCCTTCCTATCGTGAGCGTTTATTGCAACGGTTAAATCTCTCATTACACAAAAAAAAAACACAAACACACAATGATGTAATAAAATAAAAGAGTGTACTTACATAGCTTCCCACGTAGAAAGATCTTTCTGGTGACGCTGTAAGCAAGGTGTTAGTTTTGAGTAGTGAGAGAGAGCGAGCAAAAGAACTTAAGAGAGTGGGGCATTACAAGTTTTTACGTACAATTATTTTCTCTCTTTTTATACCCTTGCAGAGGGTATTATAAAATTGGTCAGATGTTTGTAACGCGTAGAAATATACGTTTCCGACCCCATAAAGTATATATATTCTTGATCATCATCAACAGCCGAGTCGATTGAGACATGTCCGTCTGTCTGTTCGCATCTTTTCGAACTTAAATTTTAAGCTACGTAGTTGAAACTTGGTAGTTAGCTTTCTTAAAGGTGTAGGTAGACAAAGTATGAAAATCGGTCGGATCGGATTACTATATGATATATCCAATATCGGAATAATAGGGTTCCAATTAAAAATTTTTTATTTTTCTTTTGGAATATAAATCTAATTTGTACCAAAACACTACCCACCAAGTTTGACTCAAATCGGATAATTATTACGGCTACAAATCAATAAAACAAATCATCCATAACTTCTATTTACTCCAGCAACAAAAAATTTCAAAGAAATCTGCCGTACCAACACAAGAGACCCGAGTTCGAATCCGCGCGGCACCAAATAAGAAATATATAAAATTTATGGTTTTTTGGTTGTTGCATTTAAATTTAATTTGTATCCAAACACTATAATCCAAGTTTGAACTAAATCGGATAATTATTAAGGTTACAAATCAATAATCAGATTTCAATGAAATTAAATTTATTTTAATGCTCACGCACACACATACATATACAAAAATTCAACCACCACGCGGTGTGTGAGAGAGACAGAAATATTTTAGTTGTGTTCTTATACAGAACGAAATTGAAAGAGCGAGATGCAATGGGTTTGCATATATGTCTAATTAGCTTATGCTTGGTAAGAAAGGACGGTGGCGTAGTATGTAGAGATCGGTGGCACGATGGGCTGGGTATTTGATGGTTCAATACTCGGTGAAGAAGTGAAAATTTTTAGGTGTGTTTTTTCTTCTTTTTTGTTTTTTTTTTTTTTTTGATTTTGTTAAACATTTATAACAATTATTTTGCTGCAAGGGTATACAAACTTCGGCAGAGCCGAAGTTAGCTTCTTTGATATTTTTTTTTTGGTTTTTATAAAGACTTTTGAACTTTGATTTAAGTTATGGCATATTGAGTAAAATTTAATTTAAACTTGAAAGCAAAAAAAAATTAAAAGATAAAATTAGATAAAAATGAAGCAAGCAAGTCGTCCCTGCCGACATTGAGTATACCCTGTACCAACTAGTTATATTGAATAAAGTCGAGATCTCCTTTGATTTAATTCAAAATTTTCATCGAATGCATGCTATCTCGCTCACACCTGGCACAGCTAATCTCGCACTTGTTGGTTCAGTACAAAACGCACATTCGTATATCTCCTATATTTCTTGTCCGATTTCGACTAAATTTAGTCAGATGTTGCATTTTGGCCACATTATTAGATGTGCCAAGTAAGAATGTGATTTCTTTAAAACTTCTCTAGTAATTCATTTTTTCTAAATTGCGGGGGCGGAAGTGGGCGTGGCAAAAATTTTAAACTATCTTAATTTGCGTAGGCACTAAACAAAAGTTCGAACACTCTCGAAATCGCAATCAATTCAAAACAAAATTCCCCTTTACATGCAGCAGCAGCAAACGCATCTGCCAATGCCGCCTTGGCAATTTAGTACAAAATTCAAATGGCTATATCTCCGATGTTTATTGCTCGATTTGAACGAAATTTGGTCAGTTTGTGCAGTTTGACTATATAATTATGTCTACCAAATAAGAATTCGTTATCTTTCATACAGCTCTAGTAAATTGATTTTAAAATTTTCTTTTTTTCATTTGCGGGGGCGGAAGTGGGCGTGGCAAAAATTTGAAACAAACTTGACCTGCCTGGGCATAAGACGGATGTTCACACCAAATTTGGTAGCTCTAGCTCTTATAGTCTCCGAGATCTAGGTGTTCATACGGACGGACGGACAGACGGACAGACGGACAGACGGACATGTCTCAATCGACTCGGCTGTTGATGCTGATCAAGAATATATATACTTTATAGGGTCGGAAACGCTTCCTTCTGCCTGTTACATACATTTTAGCGACTTTAATATACCCTTTACCCTATGGGTACAGGGTATAAAAATGAAGCAAGCAAGTCGTCCCTGCCGACATTGAGTATACCCTGTACCAACTAGTTATATTAAATCAAGATCGGCATCAACTTAATTCAAAATTTCTTTTAACATGCAGCAACAGCTACCGCATGCTATCTCGCTCACTCTTTCCAGCTAGAGTCGCCTTGGCAATTCAGTTCAAAATGCATATTCGTATATCTTCGATATTTATTGTACGATTTCGACTAAATTTGGTCAGATAATGCATTTTGGCCACATTGTTGGGTGTGCCAAATAAGAATGTGATTTCTTTAAAACTTCTCTAGTAAATCGTTTTTTCCAAATTGCGGGGGCGGAAGTGGGCGTGGCAAAGGTTTAAACTCTTGATCTGCGTAGGCACTAAACAAAAGTTCGAACACTCTCGAAATCTCAATAGATTCAAAACAAAATTCCCTTTAACATGCAGCAGCAGCGAAAGCATGCTATCTCGCTCTTTCATATCTGCCAATGTCGCCTTGGCAATTCAGTACAAAATGCAAATGGCTATATCTCCGATGTTTATTGTCCGATTTGAATAAAATTTGGTCAGTTAGTGCGTTTTGACTATATAATTATGTCTACCGAATAACAATTGGATATCTTTAATACAGCTCTTGTAAATTGATTTTTAAATTTTCTTTTTTCATTTGCGGGGCGGAAGTGGGCGTGGCTTAAATTTGAAACAAACTTGACCTGCTTTGACATCAGACGGATGCTCACACCAAATTTGGTAGCTCTAGCTCTTATAGTCTCTGAGATCGAATGGCTCATACGGACAGACGGACAGACGGACATGTCTCAATCGACTCGGCTGTTGATGCTGATCAAGAATATATATACTTTATGGGGTCGGAAACGCTTCCTTCTGCCTGTTACATACATTTTAGCGACTTTAATATAGCCTTTTACCCTTTCTTTTACACCAAAAGGTGAGCTAA
Organism: Drosophila saltans; assembly: GCA_018903575.1. NCBI lineage: Eukaryota > Metazoa > Arthropoda > Insecta > Diptera > Drosophilidae > Drosophila > Drosophila saltans. The sequence continues at coordinate 46,011 of JAEIGH010000181.1, read as the reverse complement.
CAAGTAAACGTTAACATATAGTTTTGCTGCTTGGTTACTTTTAAATCAGCTGTGTCGTTTCTCTTAGTATAGAAAATTTTAGTAAAGAGAATATAAACGACATCACCGGGAATGGCTACAGGCACAGGTGCGCGCCGACAGGTCAACGGCCTTTTCTCTTTTTTAACCACTTGACTTTGAAAAGACCAGCTGATATTACATATATGTGTAATTATTTTATGTAGCAGAAAGCCGGTCAACTGATATGTGGGGTTATGGTCGACATAAAAACTTTGAACACTCTCGCCAATTTCTCACTGCTCCCTTGCGTGGCCCATATCTTTTAGCACTTCGTATGGGTAACCACATCCATGTATGGGGACGATGATCGATGGCGTACTTGGAGGACACTTTATCCCGCTTGGACTTAACCTCCAAGGACCGAACAAGCCTTTTCGATGTAGGATTTATATTTCACACTAGGTGCCAATGCATTAATTATTGGCACCTTAAAAAAAATTTTTTTGGCGATCCACTGGAAGGCCACAAAATAAATAAAGATGGTTCCTTTGGCACTACTAACGCTTTGATATATTAATTTTTCTTTTAGAATTTAAGCACTTTGGAAACTTTTTCCTTTTCTTTTCTTTTCTTATTTTTTCTTTAAGCAAACTTGTATAAATCTATATTTTTCAATATATAAATTTTTATATGTATGTATATGTAAACGCAGATAGTTCACAACCGACTACTTCCACATGCAAACGAAAAAGAAAGGTTGTTGCTAAGTGGTCGGACTAGCTTAGCGAAAATTCTTTCTTCCTACTCTTCACCAGAATCTGTCCTCCCCATTGGCTCTTGGTCACCACGATCTCTTCTACTAGTCCTATCACCCCTCTCTTTAGACGACACTATCCTAGGGTGCGCCACTTACACCCAGCAGTTACTGGTCTCCCAAAATCGAGATTTGTTAACTTTTTTTCCTGCTGGTTAAACTGCGTTCTTTTATGAATAAAGGAATAAGCTATACATACTATCATTCTACTTATGAGTGCAACTAATACTCCAAAACTAAGTAGCCTACTAGATTTGCTTGCTTGCAGTGCTTTTTATATAGCATGCTTTTAGGGATAGAACGTTTATATGTCGTTAGGTTTATATTCTTCCTCTTCCTTTTTTGATCTTTGTTATATACTAGACAAGCGCCACTACAACACCCCCCTGCTAAAATCACACTTATCAGGTAAACTGAAAAGTGTGATAAGCGCTTGGACTCAAGTCTTGGCTTTTACCTGACTACTGCGTGATATCCTTGGCGTGAAATTTCCCAATTACATGGCCCTGTAAATTTTCCAACTCATAGTAGGCATCGCCTAATTTTCTTTTAATTCGGGCCTTTGCAAAAGCGGGCGCTAGCTTCGCGCTAAATCCTTTTACGTAGTTGCTTTTCTGGACATTTCTGCGGAACACTTCCTGACCTACTACAAAGCTTACGTCTCGACTTCGCAAATTATAAACTTTTTCATTCCGTTCATGTTGCTTGCGGACACTACTTTTAGCTCTAGCCCCCAGAATTTCCAACGAATCATCTTTGTTGAAAACTACCGTTCAGTCTTCCAACAGCTCTAGATCCTTCAGCAACTTGTACACTGACCCATCCGTAATCATATCCTGCCCAAAGGCTAGTTTATAGGGACTCGTTTTAATGGCTGAATGAACTGCAGCCCGCAGTGCACAGCATATACTGCTTAGCTTCTCATCCCAATCTACTTGAGTCGGGCTAACATAAGCTTTTATTGTGGCTACAACTGATCGGTTCACTCTTTCTGATATATTGCCCTGCGGGGCATAAGCTGCGGTATACGCATGGCCTACCTTATATTTGTGCAACAGAGCATTGAAACTGTGTGACTTGAACTGCTGCCCGTTATCCGATATTACTATTTCGGGTACTCCAAAACAGTGAAAAAGATCCTCTTCAAGAAACTTAATAACGGCTTCTGCTGTCATATGCCGCACTGACTTTAAAAACGGGAACTTTGAAAATTGATCCACTACTATAAATATGCCTATTTTACCTGTCCTACTACGCGGATACGGACCAAAAAAAACCACATACAGTTTTTGGAAAAACCGCGACGTTTCGCCTGATTTACCGAGCGGTGGTCTTAAGGCATGATTTGGATACTTAGTAGCTTTACATACTTCACAGTTGTTTATCATCTCCTTGACGTCCAAAACTAACTTTGGCCAATACCAATAGCGTCTAATTTTCTCTAAGGTCTTATTGATGCCACAATGAGCCGACATTGGACTTTCATGAGCAGCCTTTAGCCATAGCTTCCAACACTGTTCATCCGCTAACTTTTCGTTACGATAATGGTCACTCCTGCGATAAATATATTTCCCTACAACCTTTACATCTGGCACTGGATTCGGGTTTTGCTGTATTTTCAGTCTGAGTCCTTGATAATCAGAACTAGAAAAATGTGGAGAGTTCAAATCGATTCCTATTGAAATATCCAATGCTTCCAAATCGGTGGTAAACATTCTGGGTAAAGCTATGCAGAATCTTGAAGTTAAATCCTTGCAGCTTCAACGACCATCTGGCTAAATGGGAGCTCAAGTCCACTTGACTCATCAACCACTTCAATGATGCATGATCCGTCACAATAGTAAACTCCTGGCCTTCTATATAAGCTTTGTATTTCTTAACCGCTAACACAGCTGCTAGACACTCTTTCTCAGTTACAGAATAATTTCTCTGGGCCTGGTTTAATTTTCTTGACATAAATGCAATTGGTACTTCTGCATTTTCCTCGCTTAACTTAATACTGCACCAACCCCAGTATGACTAGCATCACAATGTATGGAAAATGGCTTATTAAAGTTCGGGCTATGTAGAACTGGAGCACTTCCCAACTGTGATTTCAATTTCTCGAATGCTGATTGGGCTTCTTCTGTCCATACAAATTTACACTTTTGTTTTAATGTATCAGTGATGGGTGATGCCACTGCCGCATAGTTCTGAATGAATTTGTGGTACCAACCCGTCATTCCCAAGAAGCGTCGCACTTGCTTAACTGATCTCGGACTGGGAAAATCGATTATCGCTGATATTTTGTCTGGATCCGTTTTGATCGTGCCCTCTCCTACAATATGACCTAAATATTTGACTTGCTTTCTACAAAAATGACTCTTCTGCACATTAATTGTCAGTCCCGCATTAAAGATGCATTTTGTTAGCTCTGCTAATTTCTCTAAATGCTCCTCAAAAGAATCAGTTACTATGAGCAGGTCATCGAGATAAATAAATACTTGATGTCGTAGATGAGGTGGAATTATCTTGTCCATGAGTTTGGACATTGTTTGTGCCGCGTTACATAAGCCAAAAGGCATAACTTTATACTGGTAAAGTGGTCTACCAGCCACGCAAAAAGCAGTTTTATCACGTGAATCTGGGTCTAAAGGTATTTGCCAATATGCATCTTTTAAATCGAGGCTGGTTATAAACTCTGCCTTGGGCAACCTACTAAGAATGCCATCGATGATTGGCATCGGGTATGCATCTTTAACCGTGACTCCGTTTACCCTCTGTAGCATGTAACCCACAAATAGTTATGGACTGCTTGCTAAGAATATAAGCTGATGGAGATTGTAGCATACAAAAGCGGGGTGCACGCGGTGGTTCCGGCTACTGGCTCGCTAGGCAGTATTGTATGTGGTTATCTATAGATAATTAAATAATTTCGCGTGCAAAGAAGTTTGGTGAGAGATGAGAGAAATAGATATTATTGGGACTCAAGAGCAATTGACGAAGGTTGGTCGGTGCTAGATGGTGTTCGCAACCGATAATGCCCACCCTACCATGATCATCGGTCCGCAAGTCAAGTATGACTGATGATCCCTTGTGCAACCTCGGGTTTAAATTAATTTAATTTTCATGTTGGTTACTAGGCTCCTCATTAAGAAAAGTTTAAAACTTCTTCATTGACTTCAATTTTATTAAACTAGACATTATTCCAATTATTAAACATATCGCTGAGGGCGATGAACTATAATTAAACGGCTAATAAATTTAAAACAAAAAAAATCTAAAAGAGTGTGTGCGCGTTGCTGTGGAAAGAACGTGGTTATAATTATGTATGTGTATAATATAATATAGAGTATTAATATATAGATGTTATTTATAATTATAAATTAGTTATATGCATGAATTAAGATAATTTATTTTTCGATTACATTTATTTAATTTCCAAGTGTGCGAAAACTTTTATGCATGACGATGTTTTAATTTAATTATGAAGTGTACGAAAAGTTATTGGCATGAAAGTATGACATTGTTATAATTTAAGTATGAAGTGTATGAAAAGTTATTTACATGACGGTATGACAATGCCAGCTGTTATGCAGATCGAGCTTTCATTACGCTTGAATATTCAGACAGAGCTTTTTGTCTTTGAAAGCTTATTTTTCATCATGGTCAAGCGCATGAGAGATAGACACTGATCATGGCAACACAAAAAAATTTATTAATTGCAGCAATATAGATGAAAAAAAAATTATTTGTGACAAAGCAAAATCAAAAATTTATGAAGTGAATTTAATGCAAAAAGTTAGTAATGTTGAGATTTTTCTGTACACATGCATGGCTGGGTTATATAATGAGTTACGAGATTTTTATAGCAAAAAAAAATTTCACCAAATACAACAAAATTTAAGAGAGTTGTTCACTTACCCATACTCTTCCACGGCGAAAGATCTTTCGTAATGTTGAGCTAGGTTAAGGCTTGAAATAATTTCATTTGTATTAAGAGAGCAACAGGGTATCATTAAGAGAGGCTAAATTTTCTTTACACTGGGTCGAATCACAGTACATATAGTTGGATGAAAAAAGAAAAATCTTGCGGAAGCAAAGGAATTAATTAATTAAATTACGTTAAAAATTTTCTTTCTCATGCGATTTAAGTTTTCTTCTGCGGAATTAAAACATTTGGTCGCAATAGTATATGCACTCACATAAAAAAACATATTTTTCGATCAGGCTTGGAAGGGAAATTTTTTTTTTTTTTTTTTTTTTTTTTTAAACTAAAAAAAAATCGAATTTAACGCGAATTTACTGCAACGGCACACACCAATGACTTTAAGGCATATTACTCTTATTGAGATAAACTAAGATAATTTAATTTAATTAAGGCAAGACCAAAAAAAAATTTTAGAGGTTAGACCACATGGCACGAAAATTTTCTTGTTTTCACTGAGGCATAGATATATAAAAAAAAAACTTCTGAGAAACCACGGAAGAGATTAATTATGGTGTATGAAGCCTGTTGAGCGCACTTTTCCGGGGTTTTTCCAATCTTAAATTCCCATTTTCTTCAACGAGTTAAATGGTCTCGATCGTCAGACCAATTCTCTTTACCGTCTCCGCCGCTGGGTAATGATACTACTGACGAAAGCTCTTCAAAGTGCGTGGGCGAAGCTTAGCTCAATGCAATCGCAGCTTGTAAATTTAATGGGGCCCAATGGGCCCACACAAGTAAAAGAACTTTTTCGTTATTTTCTTTTACTTGCGTGTGCAACGAACAATAGTGACGTCAAAACGTGAAAGAAATTGGGTATGCTTTAAAGAGAATAAAGGAAAGGGTTGGATATTTCAGCCAACGAAAATATGCTTTTCAAAAAAATTTTTATTTTTTTTGTTTAACACTTACATGTGTGCTCTTGGCAATAATTATTGTTGTTTTTATAAACAGAAGTCTCTATTGCGAGAGTCAATGATACACTTGGTATTTAAACGTTGATTAATTGATATAATATTCGATTAACTTTCCACAACAAAAATATTTGGACTTGGGAATTTGACTTTATTTTCACTTGCGTTCACTTGGAACGGAGCAGACACGTCTGCCCTGATTTGACTCTGAGAAGAGAAAGAACGTGTATTCCAAATCGGAAGAGGATGTTGGCCGTTCTTGGTTTAGAATTGAGTCTGACAGGCATAAAAGGGGAAGAGAAAAGGAATGTCACCAAAAAAAAAAGGAGGATTGAACATATCGACTCAGCGACATCTATTGAGGCAAGCCTAACGCCTAATGAATTAACTGTTGCCCACTTCTAGGGTGTAAGCAACTGCTTTAAAAAAAATATTCGTGCACTGCTTGCTTAATTGAGATTTTTTTCTTTATACGACAAGCGCACTACAATTCCCCCCTACTAAAATCACACTTGGTGGTTGAAAACAGCCAAGAGGGATCCACGCTTGGAGCAACAAATCATTGTTTGATATCCTTCGCATGGTATTTACCAATAATTCGACCTTGCTGATCTTCTAATTCATAATAGCAATGGCCTAATTTTCTTCTTATTCTAGCTTTAATAAATGCTGGAGACAATTTTGAACTAAATCCTTTTGCAAAATTGCTCTGCTGAAAATTACGTCTAAATACTTCTTGTCCTATCTGAAAATTTACTTCCTTTGAACGGAGATTATACGCCTTCTGATTGCGGTGTTGTTGAATTTGCATCGCTTCTTGAGACTTATTTCCAATTAATTCAAAACTATCATCACGACTAAACTGTATAGAACGATCGTCTAACAATCCTAATTTCCGCATCAATTTATAATTACTAGCATTCGTTATCATATGTTGACCAAACGCTACCCTATAAGGAGTACTATTGATAGCCGCATGTTGGCTAGATCGTAACGCGCAACATATGCTACTTAATTTTTCATCCCAGTTTCTTTGGTCCGGGTGAATGTAAGCTTTTATAGCTGCCAATACAGATCGATTGACTCTCTCAGAAGCATTAGCTTGTGGAGCATAATAAGCTGTGTAAATATGCGTAATCGAGTATTTGCTTAAAAGAGCATTAAACGACTGTGATCTAAACTGTACACCATTATCAGATACGATAGTTTCAGGGACTCCAAAACAATGGAATAATTCTTCTTCTAGGAATGGTTTAATGGCATCCGCTGTAAATTTTTTTACAGGCTTTAGAAAAGGAAATTTTGATAAGTGGTCTAATACCACAAAAATACCAATATTACCGGATCGGCTGCGAGGATATGGCCCTAAAAAGTCGACATAGAGTTTTTGAAAGAACCGACTTGATGGACAAGGAACTCCCATTGGCGGTCTTAAAAGAACATTAGGATGTTTAGTATATTTACAGATGTCACACTTGTTGACAAAATTCTTGACATCAGTAACCATATTGGGCCAAAAATAAAAACGACGAAGTCTTTCTAGGGTTTTGTTTATTCCACCGTGTGCATACAATGGATCCTCATGTGCAACTTTTAGCGCTACTACGATTAATTTATGGGGTATCCAAAGTTTCCAACGTAAATCATCGGCAATTTTATTTTCACCGAAGTGTTCGGAACGGCGATAAATGTGGTCATCCACTACTTTTAAGTCAGGTAAATGAGTTGGGTTGGTCAAGATTTTATTTTTCAACTCCACATATTGCTCAGACCGAAATTCTGGGGAATTTAAGTCTAATATTAAGCTATTTATAGACAGGGAAGACAAGTCTTCGGTATAAATTCTCGAAAGGGCATCCGGTACGACATTTTGAGTACCTTTGCGATGTAGAATTTTGAAGGTAAATCCTTGGAGCTTTAAAGACCACCGGGCTAAGCGAGAGCTAAGGTCAGCTTGCGTCATCAGCCACTTTAACGATGCATGATCGGTAATAATGCTGAATTCTTGGCCTTCGATGTAGGCTCGAAATTTTTTGACTGCGAGAACTGCAGCGTAACATTCTTTTTCGGTAACTGTATAGTTCCTCTGGCACCTGTTTAATTTCTTGGACATAAATGCTATGGGAACTTCATCACCTTCTTCATTAGTTTGCATAAGCACAGCACCCACTCCAGTATGACTAGCGTCACAATGAAGTTGAAAAGGCCATGAAAAATTTGGACTATGCAACAAGGGAGCAGAGCACATCTGAGATTTCAATGTATCAAACGAGTCTTGTGCTTCTTGGGTCCACACAAAGGATCGTTTTTGCTTAAGCGTATCAGTCAACGGTGAAGCTACGGCGGCATAATTACGAATAAACTTGTGATACCAGCCTGTCATACCTAGAAATCGACGAACTTGTCTTAAAGATCGTGGAACTGGGAAGTCTTTAACGGCGGTTATTTTCTCAGGATCAGTACTTATGGTGCCATTGCCAATCACATGACCTAGATAATTAACTTCTTTCCTACAAAACTTGCTTTTCTCAACGTTTATAGTAAGATTGGCGAGTTGCAATTGGTTTGCTACTATGACTAATACTTCCAAATGTCGCTCAAATGAATCTGATACAATTAACAAATCATCTAGATAGATAAATACTTCTCTACGCAATTGTGCAGGAATAATCTTGTCCATCAGACGAGACATGGTATGTGGTGAATTTGTTAGGCCGAAGGGCATGACAACGAATTCATAAAGAGGTCTTCCAGGGACAGTAAAAGCTGTTTTGTCCCGTGACTTGGGATCAAGTGGGATTTGCCAAAAAGCGTCCTTTAAATCCAGGCTAGTTATGAATTCCGCTTTTGGTAGTCGACTTAAGATTCCATCAATTAGCGGCATAGGATAAGCATCTTTTACAGTTACATCGTTAACTTTCCTACTATCAATACATAAGCGAACCTTGCCAGGTTTTGTGACTAGTACTACTGGCGACGACCACGAGCTATTCGATTCTTGGATGACACCTAACTTTAACATTCTATCAATTTCCTCATACATAAGTTTCTCTTTGGCTGGGGATACCGCATAGAATCGTTGCTTAATCGGCTTTGCATCGGCAACATCGATTGTATGAGAAATAAGAGTAGTTTTACCTAATCCATGTTTCGCAAATGAAGGGAACAACCTTATAGTTTTTTCAAGTAATTGCTGCTGTGAAGACGACAAGGGTCTCAGTGATGGATCTTCTATTGAACCTATGTTCAAGGTTTCCGTCAAAAGATGCATGGGCAGCAAATCAAAAGATTTCCAAAAATCAATGCCTAAGTATAAATTCTCCTTCAAAGATGGTACCAAATAAAAACAAATTTCATTTATGCTACCTCTATAAGTAACTTTGGTAGATACACGACCGATAATACTTTGTTTCTTACCATCGGCAGTTTTTACTGACGCAAACAGAGGTTTATATTTTAATCCGTTGCGACATAATTCTTCAACGAGTTCTCCTCCTATACAACTAATTGACGCCCCTGTATCCATTAATCCAACTACTTTTCTATTCAATAACTGAACTTGAGCATAGGGACGTAAATCTTGAGGTTTACCTACTATTGAAGATAACAATAATTTATGTTCAGCTTTACAGAAACGATTGAAGGCTTTTCTGCGGTTTTGTGAACGGTTTTTAAATTCTTTTGAGATTAAAGGTAATTTGCATGGTTGTAAGTCCGGTTGAATAACATCAAATTGATGCAAAGATATTGTCGACTCCATTAATCGGTGTTGGTCGACTGATGTACTAACTGTTTGCGTGCACTGGTCTGTGGTGCACGCCTTAATTGGTTTTTTGATATGTTCTGCTTGCAAGTTCGACAACTTGGTTTATACGTATCTGGTCTTCCGCATCCGTAGCAAAAAACACGAGGATCGGCAGTGCATTCAAATCAAGAGATTCATTGTCTATTAAATCTTCTTCCTCTTCTTCAAAATCACCTGCTACTACTGCATTCAATTGACGTCGAATCGTTGGACGAGAAGTAACAGTTTGGGTCCTATTTTGGTTAAGGTTCCGCAAGAATAATTCTCTAGTTCGAACTAAATAACGCAATGACTTGATTGATGTTGCCGATTCATATAACATATCTCTCTGAATATCAGGTAAAAGATTTCCTCTAATTATCTCAACTAATGACAATTCTGACATAGGTTCTGAAAGTTTATCCAATAGCGATGCAATGACGTTATAAAAATCGTCAAATGACTCATTTGCTCGTTGCTTTCGATTTTCAATCTCTGATCGAATATTTCTATCAGTTCTATCATCTTTAAACTGACCTCTTAAGGCATGGCATAGGTCGTGCCAACGAACCATCGGAACACTTTTATGATATCTCCAATACCAGTTACTCGCTTCACCTTCAAATAAATTGCTTGCATATCTGGCAGTTAACTCGAAGTTTCCGTCTAAGGTCTGATTAGTAAGAGCTTCTATTCGATAAATAAAATCATCAACTGTGATTGCTGATTTTCCTGTAAAACGAAGATGCCAGTTAGCCATTATCTGACTAATGCGATCAGGCCTAAGGTCAACATTTGCAGAGCTAAGTCTTATTGAGGGAGGAAAAGGTATACGACTCGACTGAGGCGCGAATCCAGGAGTAGGGTCAGTGGGATTGAGACCTTGTCCTGGGAACTGTAATTGAATATTTGATGTAATTATAGGTATGTTTGGGTCAACTTCTTGATGATGCACTATTGGTCTAGGATCAGGCGAACAATTGTGTTCTGACGCGACGGGAATATTTTGTAATCCTACTGTTATGGCTTGCGTTAACCGCTCGGTTTGGTTCGCCATCGAAGTAGCCAGAATTCGGGCTTGTTCAGCTAAAGCAGTAGACATTGCTTCCGCTATTGCATTACGTAATATCTCTGCCATTGCAGGTTGTTCCGGCTGCGAATCCGTCGCACCTTCGGCCTGATTTATATCAGCCATACTAACCCCTTTTGACAATCCAGACGTGATACTTTGTTTAGCTTTGGATCTTGTCACTACAGGGGTACCGCGAGGTAAAGTTTGAGTTCCCGACCCCGAAGGTAAGTTATCCAGTATATTTTCTGTAGAGACGGAAGTTGACAGAGGACTTTTACAGACTGGGCAAAATTTCTTATTTCCAATCTTGGTATTAAAACACGTTCTATGAAACTGATGACCGCAACTGGTATTTAACAGCTGAGCTGGAATTGATATTAACTCGCTACATATAAAACAATTTTGACCAGGGTCTGTCGAGGCAGTTAAATCTTCAGTGCTGTGTGACAACACCATTTTGTTAGGCAATTCAATGTTTAATTATAACTAATACTAAGTTATTAACAACGAAAGAAAAAAAACAAAACTAAAAAAAAGTAAATAAAAGGAATATACATATAATAAAATATTTTTAGGAGCCATGCAATCACATGTCCGTTAAAAATAAACTCGACGCGATTGCTAAGAGTACAATAATTGAAAATAAATACAGGAATTTAATGATGTTAAATCCTTAAGTTAGAAAATTAGGGTGTTTTTAGTGTTGATACAGTTGAACGGCGGATATTAGCTTAAAAAAAAACTTGTACAACCCTCTTCCAGTAACAACTATAGCCATCACTAAATTCACTAGAGGCAGATCTTAGATATAACTGCTAATGTAAGAGCTGAAGGCAAAAGACAACATCAGACCTCACACAGTCAATCCTACCGAAGAACTGAAGAAAATCTCGTATCTACTTTCCATAGTACGGCAATAGAACTCAGAACCATATGGCAAAAGGCAACAGTACGTTCCTATTCTAAACAAAGAAGACAAAAAAAAAAATTTTACCGATTACCATGTCCAGCAGAATTTTCCAAAGACATTAAAATTAGTAAAACTGAAGGCAAAAGACAACATCAGTCCTACTCACACTAACACCGTTGGAATGAGAAAAGAGCATGTTATCACTTCCAATGTTTGCGTCTCTACTTTAACAATTCACCAGGTATATGATTCATAAAGGCAAAAGACAACAGTACGACTCCATCCTAATGAAATGCAGAGAACGCAGACAACCAGGAATTGATATAGATGAAAAGGATAGATGGGAGGGGAAATTTCCTATCTACTAGAAATTAAAAATTTATATTTCTGTTTCTTAGTAGAACCAAAGGGAATTAATTAAGCTTGGACAATAAATTAATGGGATGGCCGTAGCTCGAATCTCCACATAACCAATAATCAACACTAATTATTACCCAATCCTAATTAAACAAGGGATCTGGCTTAGGTTATATTTGACCACGGAGTTAAAACCAATTAAAGTTGAAACGCATCCAGTAAATCAAACCCTAAACTCACTGACTATCGCAGTTAAGTCTTGGCAGAGATGCCATCGATAGCTTACTCTGACTGCAAAGAACTACTACGCTAGCTAGGACAAAGGGAAAGGAAGATAGAAAAGAGACTATCATAAACCAAACTTAATCACTCTGTTGGTATACGTGAATAAATTTTTTTTTTTTTTTTTTTATTATGAGTCCGTAGTAATGCTGAAAGCATTACTGGGCCCTCAATGTTGGGCGCCAAAATTATCTGAATAAATAAAAATAATAACTGTAGCATGTAACCCACAAATAGTTATGGACTGCTGGCTAAGAATATAAGCTGATGGAGATTGTAGCATACAAAAGCGGGGTGCACGCGGTGGTTCCGGCTACTGGCTCGCTAGGCAGTATTGGGGTGGGATTCTTTGATAGCTTTGCGCCAATTGCTTATGTGGTTATCTACAGATAATTAAATAATTTCGCGTGCAAAGAAGTTTGGTGAGAGATGAGAGAAATAGATATTATTGGGACTCAAGAGCAATTGACGAAGGTTGGTCGGTGCTAGATGGTGTTCGCAACCGATAATGCCCACCCTACCATGATCATCGGTCCGCAAGTCAAGTATGACTGATGATCCCTTGTGCAACCTCGGGTTTAAATTAATTTAATTTTCATGTTGGTTACTAGGCTCCTCATTAAGAAAAGTTTAAAACTTCTTCATTGACTTCAATTTTATTAAACTAGACATTATTCCAACTATTAAACATATCGCTGAGGGCGATGAACTATAATTAAACGGCTAATAAATTTATAACAAAAAAATCTAAAAGAGTGTGTGCGCGTTGCTGTGGAAAGAACGTGGTTATAATTATGTATGTGTATAATATAATATAGAGTATTAATATATAGATGTTATTTATAATTATAAATTAGTTATATGCATGAATTAAGATAATTTATTTTTCGATTACATTTATTTAATTTCCAAGTGTGCGAAAACTTTTATGCATGACGATGTTTTAATTTAATTATGAAGTGTACGAAAAGTTATTGGCATGAAAGTATGACATTGTTATAATTTAAGTATGAAGTGTATGAAAAGTTATTTACATGACGGTATGACAATGCCAGCTGTTATGCAGATCGAGCTTTCATTACGCTTGAATATTCAGACAGAGCTTTTTGTCTTTGAAAGCTTATTTTTCATCATGGTCAAGCGCATGAGAGATAGACACTGATCATGGCAACACAAAAAAATTTATTAATTGCAGCAATATAGATGAAAAAAAAAATTATTTGTGACAAAGCAAAATCAAAAATTTATGAAGTGAATTTAATGCAAAAAGTTAGTAATGTTGAGATTTTTCTGTATACATGCATGGCTGGGTTATATAATGAGTTACGAGATTTTTATAGCAAAAAAAAAATTTCACCAAATACCACAAAATTTAAGAGAGTTGTTCACTTACCCATACTCTTCCACGGCGAAAGATCTTTCGTAATGTTGAGCTAGGTTATGGCTTGAAATAATTTCATTTGTATTAAGAGAGCAACAGGGTATCATTAAGAGAGGCTAAATTTTCTTTACACTGGGTCGAATCACAGTACATATAGTTGGATGAAAAAACAAAAATCTCGCGGAAGCAAAGGAATTAATTAATTAAATTACGTTAAAAATTTTCTTTCTCATGCGATTTAAGTTTTATTCTGCGGAATTAAAACATTTGGTCGCAATAGTATATGCACTCACATAAAAAAAACATATTTTTCGATCAGGCTTGAAAGGAAAAATTTTTTTTTTTTTTTTTTTAAACTAAAAAAAATCGAATTTAACGCGAATTTACTGCAACGGCACACACCAATGACTTTAAGGCATATTACTCTTATTGAGATAAACTAAGATAATTTAATTTAATTAAGGAAAGACCAAAAAAAAAATTTTAGAGGTTAGACCACATGGCACGAAAATTTTCTTGTTTTCACTGAGGCATAGATATATAAAAAAAACTTCTGAGAACCCACGGAAGAGATTAATTATGGTGTATGAAGCCTGTTGAGCGCACTTTTCCGGGGTTTTTCCAATCTTAAATTCCCATTTTCTTCAACGAGTTAAATGGTCTCGATCGTCAGACCAATTCTCTTTACCGTCTCCGCCGCTGGGTAATGATACTACTGACGAAAGCTCTTCAAAGTGCGTGGGCGAAGCTTAGCTCAATGCAATCGCAGCTTGTAAATTTAATGGGGCCCAATGGGCCCACACAAGTAAAAGAACTTTTTCGTTATTTTCTTTTACTTGCGTGTGCAACGAACAATAGTGACGTCAAAACGTGAAAGAAATTGGGTATGCTTTAAAGAGAATAAAGGAAAAGGGTTGGATATTTCAGCCAACAAAAATATGCTTTTCAAAAAAAATTTTTTATTTTTTTTTGTTTAACACTTACATGTGTGCTCTTGGCAATAATTATTGTTGTTTTTATAAACAGAAGTCTCTATTGCGAGAGTCAATGATACACTTGGTATTTAAACGTTGATTAATTGATATAATATTCGATTAACTTTCCACAACAAAAATATTTGGACTTGGGAATTTGACTTTATTTTCACTTGCGTTCACTTGGAACGGAGCAGACACGTCTGCCCTGATTTGACTCTGAGAAGAGAAAGAACGTGTATTCCAAATCGGAAGAGGATGTTGGCCGTTCTTGGTTTAGAATTGAGTCTGACAGGCATAAAAGGGGAAGAGAAAAGGAATGTCACCAAAAAAAAAAAGGAGGATTGAACATATCGACTCAGCGACATCTATTGAGGCAAGCCTAACGCCTAATGAATTAACTGTTGCCCACTTCTAGGGTGTAAGCAACTGCTTTAAAAAAAATATTCGTGCACTGCTTGCTTAATTGAAATTTTTTTCTTTATACGACAAGCGCACTACACCTCCTACTGTCTAAGCAAAGTCATTGCTTTCCGGGTTTACTAACTAATACGATTGGTGATGACCAAGCGCTGTGTGATTCCTCGATTACACCTAGTTTCAGCATCCGATCTAATTCTTCATATGTAAGTTTTTCTCTAGCTGGTGACATTGGATAATGGCGTTGCTTAACTGCAACGTCTATTTTGTGCGAAAGGATTGACGTTTTGCCATGTCCTTTCTCTGCAAATGAGGGAAATAACTTTATACAATCGCTTAACATCTGCTTTTGTCTGCTTGTTAGTACCCTTAGCTCGGTATCTGTATCGCTTAAGCTGGCTATTTGTATGCCTTTCGACATACAGTCTGGGGGTAATAATTTAAATTTATTCCAGAAATCAATACCTAAGTAAAGATTCTGAGCCAAGCTGGGGACTAGGTAAAGTACCAATTTTTATACTGATCCTCTAAAGCTAACTTCCGTTTGGACTTTACCTATAATTTCTTGCGAATTCCCATCAGCTGTGCTTACTTTACAACGTACTGGCTTAAAGCAATGTTCTGATAATTGTCCTTCTTTGGCTAAATTACCACCAACACAACTAATGGATGCTCCGGTGTCCATTAATCCACTTCCTGCCGAACACCGTTACTTCCGCGTACGGACGAATGTCATTAATATTAGCCACTATTGCTGATGATAACTGTTTTCTCTCCTCTTTTATTCTTTTGTTGAATGCTCTTCTGTGTAATCGGGAACGACTAAGATTTTTGTATATTGCTAGATGCGGTAAAATGGGCGACGTAAATTTATCGTCTCTAGTTCTTGTCTGTTGTGCTACTTTTGGAATATCTGGAAATTCGGGCGTATAATTTTCTAAATCTTCTCCTATCACTGCTCGGTATTGCTGGCTCTCGACACCACTTGTCTGCGTGCACTTTTCAACAGTGCACGGCCTCCCGAGTTTTTTGAATGACCGTTGCAATAGCTACAAGACGGTTTGTATGTCTTAGCTTGACCACAGCCATAGCAAAACACAGTACGAGCCTCCTCACAATCTTGATACCGATGATTAGGCCCTCGACAGTTCCAACATATTAAATTCATGGCTTCAACTGCTATTTCCTCTTCTTCAGTCTGTAAGTATTCTAGTAGTTCTGATTCTGGTAAAGGAATTGATAATTTGTCTGCTAACGCCACTATAACTTCGTAATATTCGTCAAATGGCTCTCTATCCCCTTGCCTACGCTTGCTGATAGCCGCTTTTATATGTTGATCCGTACGCTCGTCTTTGAACTGTTCTCTTAACGCTCTGCATAAGTCTATCCAACGAACTTGTTGCACTTTCTTATGGTATCTCCAATACCACTCGCTGGCACGTCCTTCAAATAAGTTGCTAGCATACTGAGACAAGACCTGGAAATTTCCCTCTAAAGACTGGTGTGCCATTGCTTCTGCTCTATAAATAAACTCATCTACTGACATGTTTGACTTTCCGTTAAATCTTAACTTCCAGTTACCTTTTATCTGGCTGATTCTGTCTGGACGAAGGTCTGCGATTGAGTTGCTGTTACTAGCCTGCTCACTCCTAGCTGTTGCCGGACTTTGTCTTTGCACTTGTGGTGGGCTGTCTTCTAAGTCCCTTGGTGGTGTTGCTACTGCTGCATATAGCCTTTGAAAACCATTCTCTAACGCTTGGGTTATTAATTCTGTTTGATTTGCTACTTGACTTGCCAATAGTTCATTTTGCCTTGTTGCTGCTGCAGCCATAGCATTTGCTATTATCCTGGCTATGTTGACTTCATTGCTAGTTGTGTCACCGGGAGCTTCTGAGCCTTCTGCTAAACCACCTACCTGATGTGGACCCCTATTGGTACTACCAGACGCAACACTTGCACCTCTTTGTGTGATCGATCTGGTCTGCATTCTTGTTTGTTGACTTGTCTGCGGAATATTGTTTTGAGATTCTGCTGGATATACTTCCGATTCTCTAAGATTTTGGTTACAAAAGGGACAGACCGTATCGTTCTGTGATCTTGTATTAAAGCATGCTAAGTGAAATTGATGGCCGCACCTTGTGTTTTTTAATTGGCTTCTAAACTGAATGGTTTGCTCACAGATAATATAATTTTTTTTTTTTTTTTGCTGTAATTAAAAAAAATAATAGAAAACTACAAATAGCTATCTCAATACGAAATAATAAATATAATAATTATTGATAAATGTGGGGAATCATGCTAACCTGTTTCGGAATAAAGATTGGTTTAATTTACTATTTTTTTCATTATAATCAAAAAGTTGTATTAGCCTTGCTTTTACTTACAGCTCTGGTATGGCATAGCTTTATGTATAACCATGTATAACGTTACTCCATACTATTAGAAAATTTAAGTAGCGAGAAAAGAATTATTATCTTTGTACAGCTACTAACCTAGACTATGATCTTTGTCCGTTTGCAACTCAGCTGTTACGCTTAGTAATATCTTTCGACTGCTATCTGCGGAATTCGCTTGACTTGCGTAATTTGTGGAGCTGAAAATATTTGGAATTTTAAGCTGATCCGACGACTACTGTTCGTCAAACTTTCCTATTATACTTGTTGTGGAAATAAAGGTATACTAGAACGTTTATTTACTCCTACTCAACACTCAGTTAAAACAGCCGTTTAATATTGAAATCGAAACAAGAAATGAAAAAAAAAAATCAAAGATGTTGTTGATGAATTAACTATTACTCTTTAAGTTTTGTCGGGGCTTCCGAAAACATTGAGCCCCAATGTTGGGCGCCATTTAATAAAATTATAATTATTTATAATAATTGAACTAACTGTAGCATATTACATAGTCCAATCTTGTGAGCGGGTGTTATTACTAAACCTAAACAGTTGCACGTGTTGGTCTCGGCTCAAAAATTAGTCGGTGAGAATGGATTCATGGGTGAATTATGACAATTCGGTCTACTGGCTCTGATTTGGATAACTTTATTAAAGAATATTCACGTGCGAGTTTCATTTCTTATTCGAAAGCTAAGGACAGATATAACGACAGTTAAGATTGTGGTACGATGACGATTGTACCCCTGATTGCCCACCCTTCCTTGATCGCTGCATTCCAAAAAAAAAATTAGAGACGATCCCTTTTAGAACCTTTCCCTTTTAATCCCTACTCCTTGGTGTCGCATGTTTCCCCCCCATATTAAATCAATTTAAGCAGATTCCATTTTGAAACTTAATTTAATGTACATATGAAAATTCATGATTTCTCTAACAAAAAAAAAATTTTAACAAAACCTCAATTTGACAATTTTTCTTGATTTCTTATGGCTTCATTGTATTCACTTTCCTTGTTCTTTTTTTTTTTTTTTTGTTTTGTTTGATTTTTAACTAAAACCTATAACCTATAGATTTTTAAAATTAGATACATACAATGGGTTTATTCTTGATTACTTTTCTATTGGTTAAACGAAATTAATTGCAAGATATGAACCATAACATAAATCAGATGTTCTATTTTCTCGAAGAGGCGTTTAAGATTTCTGATCGCCCGCAACTTCTCTTTGTTGAAGTTTATAATCTTCTTTCTGTTGCCTTCGTATCGTGAGCGTTTGTTGTAACGGTTAAATCTCTCATTACACAAAAAAAACACAAACACACAATGATGTAATAAAATAAAAGAGTGTACTTACATAGCTTCCCACGTAGAAAGATCTTTCTGGTGACGCTGTAAGCAAGGTGTTAGTTTTGAGTAGTGAGAGAGAGCGAGCAAAAGAACTTAAGAGAGTGGGGCATTACAAGTTTTTACGTACAATTATTTTCTCTCTTTTTTTTTTTTTTTTTTTTTTGGTTTTTATAAAGACTTTCGAACTTTGATTTAAATTATGGCATATTGGGTAAAATTTAATATAAACCTGAAAGCAAAAAAAAATTAAAAGATAAAATTAGATAAAAAAAAATTATTATTTTTTTTTTTTTACACCAAAAGGTGAGCTAACAAGTAAACGTTAACACATAGTTTTGCTGCTTGGTTACTTTTAAATCAGCTGTGTCGTTTCTCTTAGTATAGAAAATTTTAGTAAAGAGAATATAAACGACATCACCGGGAATGGCTACAGGCACAGGTGCGCGCCGACAGGTCAACGGCCTTTTCTCTTTTTTAACCACTTGACTTTGAAAAGACCAGCTGATATTACATATATGTGTAATTATTTTATGTAGCAGAAAGCCGGTCAACTGATATGTGGGGTTATGGTCGACATAAAAACTTTGAACACTCTCGCCAATTTCTCACTGCTCCCTTGCGTGGCCCATATCTTTTAGCACTTCGTATAGGTAACCACATCCATGTATGGGGACGATGATCGATGGCGTACTTGGAGGACACTTTATCCCGCTTGGACTTAACCTCCAAGGACCGAACAAGCCTTTTCGATGTAGGATTTATATTTCACACTAGGTGCCAATGCATTAATTATTGGCACCTTAAAAAAAATTTTGTTGGCGATCCACTGGAAGGCCACAAAATAAATAAAGATGGTTCCTTTGGCACTACTAACGCTTTGATATATTAATTTTTCTTTTAGAATTTAAGCACTTTGGAAACTTTTTCCTTTTCTTTTCTTTTCTTATTTTTTCTTTAAGCAAACTTGTATAAATCTATATTTTTCAATATATAAATTTTTATATGTATGTATATGTAAACGCAGATAGTTCACAACCGACTACTTCCACATGCAATCGAAAAAGAAAGGTTGTTGCTAAGTGGTCGGACTAGCTTAGCGAAAATTCTTTCTTCCTACTCTTCACCAGAATCTGTCCTCCCCATTGGCTCTTGGTCACCACGATCTCTTCTACTAGTCCTATCACCCCTTTCTTTAGACGACACTATCCTAGGGTGCGCCACTTACACCCAGCAGTTACTGGTCTCCCAAAATCGAGATTTGTTAACTTTTTTTCCTGCTGGTTAAACTGCGTTCTTTTATGAATAAAGGAATAAGCTATACATACTATCATTCTACTTATGAGTGCAACTAATACTCCAAAACTAAGTAGCCTACTAGATTTGCTTGCTTGCAGTGCTTTTTATATAGCATGCTTTTAGGGATAGAACGTTTATATGTCGTTAGGTTTATATTCTTCCTCTTCCTTTTTTGTTCTTTGTTATATACTAGACAAGCGCCACTACAATGCAAATATAGTAAAACTTTTATTCAAATAAAATCAAAATAAAATATTTGTAGAAGGAAATAATATAATTAAGATATACGATTGTAGCATTAAGTTAAACGAAATATCAATAGTAAACTCATTTTCAGATTACACACAAAATATCTATGTAACAAATAATGTAACAAAATTGGAACCTATTTCTTACTTACAAATATAATAATACAATATATAATTTACAAATATTTAATTTAATATAATAACAACAACTACATTTATCATGACTTTAATAAGTCTTATTATATATTTTATCTATAAGTTGAAATCAGTGACTAAAAAAATAATTATAAGACAAATAAAATCAGTTGAATCAGCACTAGATAATCCCGTCCCACAAGAAGAAATAATCTCGCAAGAAATCCCTATCGAAAATATGCAAACACCTCCTTCATTATACGCTCCATTTCCCGCCTGAGGACAGGCTACTTTTTTAAAGGTTGGGGGAGTAATATATCCGCCTCCCCATATAATACCTTCCTTATTACTTTATTATAAACAATTCACCCCATCTTTAAAATGCTAGCTCAGCAAATCTTGACCCTCTTTTATTTTGTTGTAAACAATTCACCCCATCCAATTCCCACGCGTAAAAATACAAGCTAAGCAAATCTTGACCCCTTTTTATATTATAAACAATTGACCCCATCTAACTCATACGCGCAGCTGCAGCTTCCAAAACAAGAAGATCACTTTACACCCTTTTCGTGGGAAATCATTATCCAAAACAAATATTCGAAGTGACCAATCAGAATCGATCAGGCCACTTTAGCCAACTCCCAAAAATCACGCCACCCCCGAAAAATCTCCTATAAATAATCTTAGAACTTTAAGACATCAGTTTTAGTTCTTCTTTACACTCGACACGCGAACAGTTCCGTTCTTGATACGCGAACACTTCTGTTAGAGTTTAGTTCTCCTTTACATTTTTGATTCGCGATTCCTTTTTATATTTAACACACAAGCAGTTAGTTCAGCATTAAGTGCACGTTAATATAAGTATCCTTTGTAAAAAGAACAACTCCGTTGAAATTAAATAAAGACATTTTTTTTAATCAACGTTAAACAAAAATATAAAATTATATATATATATATATGTCGGAGTTCCCTCGACGTCTCCGGTTAAAGTTGAGTTATTAGTTTTCATATTTAGCGCAGCGAGTTCCGATTAGCTTGCCTTTCTGTTGCAGACTGACTACGCAGTCTCAACTGCCTTGGCATTACACCGGACCACACTCGATGACAGCCAGGCTGTCATCCCGCTCAAATACATACATAGTCAAATATTCAATAATACTACAACACCTGCATGACTAAGCAATTAATGCCAACTTCCATGACTCAGTAGTCAATGTCAAATTAACATGACAACACTCACTACTAAACTTACAGGACAGAAGTCACTGTAACTGTACTTAATGTTACCAGCCTAATATTACAAGAATGACGTATGAGACTAAAGTAGAGAGGCACAACCGAGTCATCGACTAGACAGAGAGATATGACCACACTACGATACCAAAAGGTATGCTAGACAGTGCAATACCCTAATTTATCTCCGACACGGCCATCCTGAATACTACACGTCCTCGTGTCATGTTATAGAGGCACCTTGACTTTCAGAACATTCTTTTTTTTTTTTATTGACAAATTTCCAAATTTAAATCGAACTTAATTTAATCTTAAACCTCTCTTTTGTACAACTCATATCAATAATAGCCTTTTAACTCGAATAATCAATCAAATATTTTCATTTTAGAATACAATTTCAGTAGATACTTTTAACAAACTTGAACTTAAACCGACCAACTTTTTTTTTACTGTTGACATTATCATTATCCAAGAGGCTTCACAACATCAAGTGCCCCACACGCCATGACAAAACTTCCATTTTGCGCTTGTGCTTGCATCTTGACCAATTTGTAAAGTTACTTGATCAATTCTTCATGTAACACTGTCTCTTTCAACAGTTTGCCCTTCACTGGGTTTCTCTTTACTGTCTCTTTCAACAGTTTCACACCCACTGGTGTTCTCTTTACTGTCTCTTTCAACAGCTTCACATCCACTGATGTTCTCTTTACTGTCTCTTTCAACAGCTTCACACCCACTGGTGTTCTCTTTACTGTCTCTTTCAACAGCTTCACATCCACTGATGTTCTCTTTACTGTCTCTTTCAACAGCTTCACACCCACTGGTGTTCTCTTTACTGTCTCTTTCAACAGTTTAACCTTCTCCATCATTTTTTTTTTTTTTTTTTTTAAATTTGTGTAATTTTTGTAATTTTTGTTAGATTATTGTGTAACTTTGTATGATTTTTTTGTATTTTTGTATTTTGTATTTTTTTTTTTTTTTTTTAATTTAGTTTAAGTATTTTCATCGCCACCTTCCAACTCAGTTGGTACATGGCCATCTGGCAATTTTCTTAAATCTTCGTGTGCATACTTATATTTTCTATTATTCGTTAACGACTTGAGCATATACCTATTTCCCTGTAAAAGTTCGATTATTTGAAAAGGCCCTCTAAATTTGGGACTTAATTTCGTTTGATTTCTTTCTTCGTTCCTTAATAACACAAAATCTCCCACCTTATGCTCCACCACCTTTGCTTTGTCTTTATCAAACTGATCTTTATTATATGTTGCTGCAGCAGAGATATTTTGCACTGCTTGCGCTCTGATTTCTGTTAAATCAACCTCTTCCGCTGTGTCGCATGGAGGAATCAATCCTAATGGACGAGCCACCTTTCCAATAAATAACTCTAAAGGACTTGCCTTTGTCACTCTATTTATTGTACAATTCAAAGCTAACTGAATCTCTCCCAATGCATCTTGCCAAGCCCGGTTACTGGACTCAACTGCCGTTAATAAATTTTTCAAGGTGCTCATAATGCGTTCTACTTGCCCATTAGCTCTACTTGCACCTGTCGCAATCAAATACAAATTTATTTTTTGTTGTGAACAAAACTCACTAAATTTATTAGTGGCGAAGCACCTTCCTTGATCAGCAATGATGCGGTTTGGTACTCCAAACAACGATACAGCTGATGTTACTGCATTTATGCAATTTTCAGCATCAATTTTAAGAGTATGACTCAGGTAGACAAATTTTGTAAATCCATCTACTTGAACAATAATGTATTCCTTTGTATCTGACTTGCCGCTTAATTTTCCCGTAATATCCATGTGAATGGTATGCCAGGGTATATCAACCTTTGGTATCGGATGAAGACTAGCTTAAATTTTACCTGACGGAGATTTTGACGTTTTACACGTAATACAATTTTCAACAAATTTTCTAATGTACTTAGACTTATTAAGAAACCAATAATAATCATAAGCCTTGTCTAACGTCTTTTCCCATCCTAAGTGCATGATGGATTCATGTACTTGATTTATTACGGACCATCTGAAAGCTCGCGGAACAATTGGTAAAGATCGAGTTCTCCCATTTCGCTGTATTTTCCGATACAGAATTCCTGCTCTTAATTCGTATGTTCTAGCGATGTGATCTTCAAACGAATTTTCTTTTAATTTATTCACAATATTAATTAAATCGGGATCTTTAAGCTGTTCAGCAATAAGCCAATTGCTAGAAATTTCAGCCAAATTAATACGTTTCCCAGGAATTTTGCTTATTCGGATTACTGAACCAAGCGACGGAAGATTTCTTGATAAAAAATCAACGTGAGCCATTTTTTTTCCTTCTCTATATTCCAGTTCAAATGTAAAAGACTGTAAAAAAGACCACCACCTTTGAACTCTGGGAGCCAGATCGCGTTTAGCCCTTGACGCTTTTAGTAAATTACAATCCGTAAATACAACAAAGTTTCTTCCTAACAAATAATGACGAAAATGTTTTATTGCCATAACGACTGCAAGAGTTTCCAATTCATATGAATGGTATCTCGACTCCGCGGATGAAGTTGCCTTGCTGAAATATTCAACTACATGAGACTTGTTATTTATTTTGTGCAATAAAATAGCACCAAAGCCCTGAGTACTTGCATCTGTATGCAATTCGATTGGGTATTGCGGATCAAAAATCACCAAAACTGGCTTTTGTGTGAGAACAGAAATAACTATTTTTCGAATTTGCTCATGTTCTGGTTTCCAAACAAACTCGTTCTTTTCAGACTTTAAGAAATATAATGGTTTCATGAGGCATGAAAAACCCTCTATAAATTGACGGAAATATGACGCTAGTCCAATAAACTGTCTTAAAGCAGTAACAGATTGAGGAGGTGATAAGGCAGTCAACGCTGCAATTTTACGCGAATTTGGACGAATCTCACCTGCACTCACTTCATATCCCAAATACTGAACGGATGTCTTAAGAAAAGAGCACTTTTTTATGTTAAATGAAAATCCCGCCTTTGTAAGAACATCTAACGTAATCTTAAGTCGTTCCAAAGCTTCACTCTTTGTTGACGCTACAATTAACACGTCATCCATATAAACAACCACAA
The DNA here is from genome assembly GCA_018903575.1 of Drosophila saltans. NCBI lineage: Eukaryota > Metazoa > Arthropoda > Insecta > Diptera > Drosophilidae > Drosophila > Drosophila saltans. Next base: position 21,392 of record JAEIGH010000181.1, on the reverse strand, counting down.
ATGTATTTGCAAGATCTCCGAGAGCTTGCATTACTGCACGCTGAAAAACTGACATTGCCAAAAACTCATATTGCCCATCAGGAGTGACAAACGCCGTACATTCCACTGAATCCTTGTGCAAAGGTATTTGATAATACCCACTCGCCATATCTAAGCAGGTAAAATAGTTTGTTCCATGCAGTCTAGCAATCTGATCCGAAATAAGGGGCAAAGGGTATCTATCGGAGACTGTGTTAGCGTTTAACTCTCGATAGTCTACGCACAAACGATGAGATCCATCCTTTTTGTTAACCAACATAACGGGGCTTGCAAAAGGTGAACAACTTGGTTGTATAACATTAGACTCCAAAAGTTCTTTAATTTTAGCCCGCACTAATTCCCTTTCGTTTGGACAAAGTCTATATGGTCTTCTCTGAACCAGTTTTCTGGGATCCATTAACTTAATGGTCATTTCCCCAATCGTCGCCCTAGTATTAGGAATACCCTTAATTAAAAACTTTGAATATGTGTCCAATACACTGATTAGTGTGTCTTTGTCTTGTCCACTAACATCAGTGTTCAATTCATTAATTTGCAGATCATTTGCACAATAATTTACAATTTTTGCCCTAACAATTTCAAATTTTTCTGGTGAGACTATGACATTGAAACCATGTGAAAGAACCTCTCGACCAATGACAATGTCATCCTTCAAATTCTCGTTGTTTACAATATGGAACAATATTTCAATCAAATGGCCATTAATCTTTACATTGCTAAGAATTTGCAATGTACAACAAATCCCCTCAGTTCCGATACCCTTTAACATAATTACATTATGGATTCTCTTACCCACTAACTTAACACTTATCTTTTCTTTAGCTAATGAGCATTCAGATCCAGAGTCAAATGTAGTAATGAACGTCTCGTCCTGGTGCACCATCTCTGCCTTGGGTCCAACGACGTCACAAAGTTGCACTCTTTTCGTCTGATTCAAGTCCTTGGATTTGTTCACCCAGTTCTTGTCACAATGCGTGGAAATGTGACCCCTATCACCACACTTGAAACAGGTTACATTGAAGTTTTGCGATGATCCCGTTAGATTCCTGGCACTGCGGTCCATCATTATCGATCCAGATTTTTGCTGTTGCTTCGCTCTGCACTCGGACATCTTGTGACCCAACTTCCCACAAAAATTACATTTGATTGCTGCCATTTTCTGTCGCTTAATGTCACTTGAGGAAGCGTTCTCTTGAGTGGAACTTTTTCTTTTGTTAAATGCAAATGCCCTCAGCTCAGACTGCAACTCGCTTCTCTTACGCACATTAGATGTAAAACTCAATCGCTGCAATCGGCTATCAAAATTTGCTAGCATTGCGAGAGTCACGGATACAGCTATCTCCTCCGTTTCCATATGACGCCATTTTGTTGTCAGCTCTGTGACCATACGGCTTGCATGGACTGCAATGCAATCGCCCTCATTCGGTCTATTTGACAGCATATTAAGAAACATTGCGGCTGGTGTTTCTATTGTGTCAAATCGCTGTATGAACAATTCTCGGAACTCGGGCCAGTTAATGTCAGCATAGCACACTTGCGACAACCATTGGGAAGAGTTTCCTTCCAACGCCGCACTTAACGACACAACTAACGCACTGCCTTTTAATGAATTTTTCTTCAAAATAATTTCGACAGTGTTGCACCACGATGAAGCTTTGGCACCCGGCTTGTCTGGATTAAATTTTGGTAGTTGCACTGATTGAACAGGGGCCGAGGCGGATGTCGTTCCTCTTATCGCCTGCAGTATGTCGAGCAAGTTTTGATTTTGAAACTGCATAATTTCTCGCAGTGGCCCATCGAAATTTGTAGTCTGAGGGCCAGATCCCACTTCTGATGTCGGAGTTCCCTCGACGTCTCCGGTTAAAGTTGAGTTATTAGTTTTCATATTTAGCGCAGCGAGTTCCGATTAGCTTGCCTTTCTGTTGCAGACTGACTACGCAGTCTCAACTGCCTTGGCATTACACCGGACCACACTCGATGACAGCCAGGCTGTCATCCCGCTCAAATACATACATAGTCAAATATTCAATAATACTACAACACCTGCATGACTAAGCAACTAATGCCAACTTCCATGACTCAGTAGTCAATGTCAAATTAACATGACAACACTCACTACTAAACTTACAGGACAGAAGTCACTGTAACTGTACTTAATGTTACCAGCCTAATATTACAAGAATGACGTATGAGACTAAAGTAGAGAGGCACAACCGAGTCATCGACTAGACAGAGAGATATGACCACACTACGATACCAAAAGGTATGCTAGACAGTGCAATACCCTAATTTATCTCCGACATATATGTGGGATTTTACTTTATCCCGTTTTATTTATTTCAAATATTATTGATAGGATGTGATTTCCTTAATATCGAACTTATTTTATTAACAATGTTTATGGCCTTAGCGTTAAGTTTGCGTGTGCGATGTGATCGAGGCGAGAATACGATTGCGAGTGCGTGCTTTTTGAATCAACGCTTCTCTCTGTTTTTCAATGAGGGAGTCGACCAGATAGGTACGGCCGCTGCGTGTAGTTCGATCTCGCTCATTAGCTACTGCACGATTGCCAAAATTATGCCCGCCTGACACTTCATTTCCTACAATCGGCTGTCCTGACAAGTCATTCGACCCGAATGATCCTAGCCAAGGCTTCATGAACTCAGCCACTGTTGAGGTCTTACAAGGTCCTTCACCATCGCCAACTTTCTCAACGTCGTATCGACCGTGCCTATTCACCTTCGTGACTTTATATGGTCCTAGGTATTTACCTCTCAACTTTAGACCTGTCCCATACTGGGTACGTTTAATCGCCACTAACTCGTTTAAATTATATTTTCTTTCCCATTTCCTGTTTTTGTCAAACGTCCTTTTTATTTCCTGCTGTATTTCATTAATATTCTTTCGAGCCTCCGCTCTAATCTCATTACGACCACAGTCTAATTCTTCTATTAACGAATCGGTTATCAGCTTTCTTATTTCGGGATCATCAGGACTACGCATCTCTATTCCTGTCAAAATCTTAAAAGGTGTAACTCTTGTACTTCTTGGAGCAGTATTATTAACAAGTTGTTGCACACGACCTACATACTTGTACCAATTTCCCTCATTCTCTTGGCTTAACTTTGAAATCATTGGAACTATTATCTTATGCATCCTTTCTACTTGGCCGTTGCCGCGGGGTACACCTGTTGCTATCAGTAAATGCTGTATATCCTGCCTGTTACAATATTCCTTAAACGCATTGGATGTGAATGCTGCTCCCCTGTCAGAAATTATCCTCACCGGGTTACCAAAAATTGCGGCCTGCTTTTCAAGACAACTGAGTACTTCATCGACTCCTGTTCCACGAGTCGGATACAACCATACAAACTTAGAGAACCCATCAACGATAACAAGTATATGATTGTAACGCTTTGTTGTGACCTCCATCGGGCCAACGTGATCAATGTGATATGTCATCAATGGCTGATCTCCTTTGCTTATTGGCACCAAATATCCTTCCTTTTTACCGGTTTTGGCATTAACAATAAGACATTCCACGCAACACTCAACAACACGAACTACCTTTTCTTTTAATTTTGGAATATAATACGACTTTTCTACGATATCCTGAGTCTTTCTAGCTCCAAAATGTCCTTGTTTGTGTGCAATCTGTATTATTTCTCTTTCCATCTGTGATGGAACGACAATAAGTTCTTGATTGGGGTCTTTTAACAATATATCATTCTCAATGTAAAAATCTTCGTATCCCTTTTCCTGAACTAGACTCCTGATCAATTTAGTCCAATCATCTGACAACTGTGCTTCCCTCAATCTATGGGTTATGGTGTCAGTTAGCAGAAAGCAAGATAAACGGCTCAAAGCATCGACATGCCGCATCTTTGAACCTGAACGATGTTCAATCTGATAATCGAAATCTTGTAGGTACATTGCCCAACGTGCTACACGCAACGGAACCTCTTTCTTTTTCATTGTCATCGTGAAAGCATTACAATCTGTAACAATCTTAAATCTCAGACCTAGCACATATACACGCCACTTTGTTAATGCTCCAATAACTGCTAAAACCTCAAGTTCATATGAATCGTACTTCTCTTCGCAAGGTTTAGTTTTCCGACTCATATATTGTACCGGATGAAATAAACCATCTTCTGAATCTTTCTGTAAAAGCGCAGCTCCGAAACCGTGTTTCGAGGCATCAGTGTGAATCTCAGTCTCTAGCTTAGGATTGTATAACTTTAAAACGGGACCTTTGATCAATGCTAACTTCAATTGTTCAAACGCTATCATTTGCAATTCTTTAAACTCAAACTTGTTGTCTTTTCGCAAAATGTCCGACAAGGGTTTAGCTGTTACTGCGTATCCTTCGATAAATCTACGGAAATACGATGTTAACCCTAAAAATCGTTGAACTGACTTCTTGTCATGTGGGATGGGGAATCTTGACACGGCATCAGTCTTCTCCTTACTTGGCTTAATACTTCCATTTTCAACTATATAGCCCAAAAAATTTACTTTACTCTGCAGTATCTGACATTTCTCCCAGTTTATTCTCAACCCATTTTCCGCAGCTATCTTCAACACCCTTTTAAGTTTAATTAGACCATCATTCGCGCTAACACTTGGTATAATTATATCGTCCATGTACACCACTGCATCTCCATTCTTCACTGATTCTCTCATTACTGCCATTATAAATCTTGTAAAAACTGCTGGAGAGTTGGAAATTCCGAATGGTACATAAAGGAATTCATACTGACCATTCTGAGTTACGAATGCTGTGTACTTCTGAGATTTTTCCTCAACAGGAACATGGAAAAACCCGTTTGTTAGATCTAAAGTAGTATAAACCAACGCACTTTGAAGTTTTTCTAGTACGGTATCCATCTGTGGCATAGGAAAATTATCTCGGACCACTTTCTCATTTAGCTTTCTGTAATCGCAGCACAGACGCTTTTTCCCATTCTTCTTTGTTACAAGTACAACGGGCGAAGCATACTCGGAAAAACTTGGCCTTATTATCTTCTCCTCCAACCATTCTTGTACTGTACTATCAACAATTTTCTGATCAGACTCTGCTAGACGCCTTGGATGCTGATAAACTGGTAACTCATCTGTTAGTACAATCTTCATTTCTATAGGACTGTTTGTATTTCTAATAGGTTTGTAACTTTTAATCAACTCCTTGACTTCACTAGCGATTTCTGTACTGATATGTGACAAGTCACTCTTGATTTCCACTTTATTCTGTTCTGCACTGTGCATACACATACTCTCAAATTCCTTAAACAACTCAGCACAAGATTTATTCGCTTTACACAGAGATTCTTTTCTCTTGATGCTCACAAACTTTGTACCTTTCTTTGTAACAACCAAATCGACGTGATCTAATATGGTTCTACCCAAAATTGCCTCATATGCCATGTCTTCATCAGGAACGATATGAAACTCGACTACCATCTCAATGCCATCTATCTTGACGCTTATGCTAAAACTACCAAAAGTCATTACATGACTTCCACCAATGCCTGTAAGGCTCTTCGAATATCCTGTTAATGATTTAATTCCAAGTTCGACAAACACACTTTTACGTATGAGACTCAAATTTGCTCCTGTATCAATTAGACCGTTGAACTTAATCGTCTTATAAGTTACTTCTTTCAACTCCAAACCTGAATCAGTAAATTTACCTGATGCTTTTACTAATTTATCATCTACAACATTGGTGCTTTCAACTTTGGTGGTATCTTCTCCCTTACATTCAAATGAGCGATGGCCTGTTTTGCCACATTTAAAACAAGTAAACGATTTCTTGTTACAGTCTCTCATCATGTGTGAAGGATCACCACACATAAAACATTTGCGATCACCTTTTGTTATTGAACTTTTATCTCTATTATCTCTACCTTGCTTGTGAAAAGATGACTCCAATGTTGTTTTCTTTGACGACTTCCTAGGATCATAGGATTTTAAGTAGGTCTCTATTTGAACTTTCAACGCATCCACTGTTCTGGCTTGATACAATAATGCCTTATTTGCTCTCGTGTCTGGTATGCCTTCTACGAAATACTCGATTAAACTTTCGTCCTCCAAATCGATCGGCTTTGCGATTTCCATTAATGAATACAAAAACTCATACAGATTTTCACCTCTCTTCAGCTGTCGATTGCTTAGTCTTCTATGAACTTCGGCTGATGAAACCTTTACTCTGAATTCGTTTTTCAAAGCTACTTTCAGGGACTCCCAACTACAAATATCTCTCTTACTACGTATAAACGACAATGCAGCTCCCTTTAACAATTGTTTTGCATACACAAAAAGCTGTAACTGACTCCACTGTACGGTTAAAGCGCATTCTTCTAGCTCCCTAGTCCATTGTACAACATCAATCGAACCTAAACCGCAAAACTCGGAAACGCTTCCCTCCACATCTTTTAGTGTGAACCATGACCTTTGCCCATCTGTGTTCGGGACTTCTCGAATTGTTCTAGCCGACGCGAAATCTGCCTCCTGCCCGTCATTCTCACTTTCTATAAGATCGTAATGAGCGAGTAGACGCGATTGCAGCTCTGCTTTAAGGCCTGTAGTCTCTAGCCCTAACTCTCTCAATTTAACGCGCAACTCCTCAATACGCAAAGTTAGAATCTCACCTCGATCCATTTCACACAATTACAGGTATATTGCTTAACAAGTTTGCTATATTAATTTATAGTTAGTATCAATCAATCAAATTTGTTACGACTTAGCAAGTTTTACACACTATGTTAATGTAGGTCAAATTGTGGTAGGTTATGATTAAATTCAGACGATTCTTAGAAATGTGCTCTCTGCAGCTCGCATCAATTTCGTCAATATTGCTGCCACCGGTCTGGTTTCGTCGTGCAAGCAAAGTCTCACTCTCAAGGCAATAATTAAACAGCTCACCCAACTATAGTCGTCCTGCTCTATGGAACCGCTTAATATCGCTGTAGCAACTTACTCAGCCTTCTTATAGATGTTCAGTTCGCTCTCTGTTGCCACTCGCTCTGCTGTCGCTACTCGCTCTGCTGTTTTCCACTCGTTCTTTTGGTCTCTCTTTGTCTGCTTCTGCACCAATTATCTCAACTTCGTGTCTGCTGTCTGCTCGTTTGGACTTGTCGTCGTCGTCTGCTTCTTGCAACGGTTTGTGTCGTCCGCTCTCTTTGTCTGCTTTAACAGTAAACACTGGTTATCATCAACTTAGTGCCTGCTGTCTGCTCACTTCGTCTGTCTGCTTCCACAGTAAACACTGGTTATCATCAACTTAGTGTCTGCTGTCTGCTCACTTCGTCTGTCTGCTTCCACAGTAAACACTGGTTATCATCAACTTAGTGTCTGCTGTCTGCTCACTTCGTCTGTCTGCTTCCACAGTAAACACTGGTTATCATCAACTTAGTGTCTGCTGTCTGCTCACTTCGTCTGTCTGCTTCTACAGTAAACACAGGTTATCATCAACTTAGTGCTTGCTGTCTGCTCTCTCCGTCTGTCTGCTTCTCCTTTTTCTCTCGAGTCACCACCGTTCTCGAGCCGCTTTCAACTTCAGTCGCCGACTTTTGCCTAAACGGCGCCAAAATTCTTAGTGACGTTCTACTTGCGTCGTCCGATCGCTCACCGTCTCACTGTCTCACCGTCTCACTGTCTCACCGTCTCACTCGTCGCCTCTCGTACTGTCACACCAACTTCCACTTTTTTTGTTCTTGTAGTGGTTGCTTCTTGTGAAATTCGCCAACAACCTTGATTTTGTATATGTATTACACGTTAATGCATGCAATTTTAACAATTTCTGTTCACTTGCGAACTTCACACACACACAAATTTCACTAAATGTCTTGGGCCAGATATCTCGGTTGAGCCCCCAATTTGTAGGATTTTACTTTATCCCGTTTTATTTATTTCAAATATTATTGATAGGATGTGATTTCCTTAATATCGAACTTATTTTATTAACAATGTTTATGGCCTTAGCGTTAAGTTTGCGTGTGCGATGTGATCGAGGCGAGAATACGATTGCGAGTGCGTGCTTTTTGAATCAACGCTTCTCTCTGTTTTTCAATGAGGGAGTCGACCAGATAGGTACGGCCGCTGCGTGTAGTTCGATCTCGCTCATTAGCTACTGCACGATTGCCAAAATTATGCCCGCCTGACACTTCATTTCCTACATATATATATATGTGTGTGTGCATAAATATAAATATTCATATGTTTATTTTTTTCTGCTTACTTATATCTTCTAGACGTTGACGCATACAATGCGCAGTACGTTCAAGTGGTACGTTGATGGTCATCGAAAGATAAATTTTAAATAAAACTTTTTGTGTACGGCTATTAAGATATTGAGAAATCCAATTAAGCAAAAGGCTTGGAATCCCAAGTTCGTTCAGCTTGAATAAAAGCAGTGTATGATTGACAGAATCAAAAGCCTTACTGAAGTCGGTATAAATGACATCAGTTTGCAATGGATTCCTGAATCCTTCGATCGCTAAAGAAGTAAACTCTAAAAGGTTATGTATGTCTATGTCTACATATTTAGATAAACTAATATATACATAAATCTACTCTCAATACTTTACTACCGGTCCTCGTAAATTGGTAAGAATCATATGGATAGTATAATACCGTAACTGGTGTATAATTTACACCCATATTTTAATTGTGTTTATGGTCATCCAAATGATTCCCTCGCGTTCTTTTTTGCGTAAGCATTTGTGGTTCTCGCTTTTCCTCATTAATGCATGTTCTATAAATAAATTTTTCGATACATACTTTTGCTATTGCTTTATAACAGCTGATCTTAACTACAGGTCTATGCCCTTAGTTATGTTCGCAAAATAACGTACAGCACACAAGTCTTGTTCTGATACACTGCTATTTGATTTTGATAAAAAAAAATAAATAAATAAATAATAAAAGAAAAATGAATTAAACCATGCCGAATGCAACCTAACAAAATTTGTCTTAAGCATTTAAATTAAATTCCAAAAACCAAAACTTCAAGATAATAATGAAAATGAAAGAAAATTTTTGCGTTTAATAGGCCCAATGGAGGGTATCTAGTAGTCAACATTGCACATGTATTTTTGTTTCCCTTATACTTACTAATTAATCTTTAATCATAATACATACTTTACTCTTGCTATGTAGAATAGAATTTAACAAAAATAGTATAACGTAAGATGAAATGCCGCAACAATCGTGAATAATTATAAAATAAAATATTTTCTGAAGTGAAATCAAAAATAAATATGGAGTGATTATAGTGTATTTTCCTGATGGCGTGGCAATTTAAAATTTAGGTAAATGTTTATAGGGGATCTTCGTTTATATCCGCAATAGAGGATCCAAATGTAAGGATGGGTATAGAGCAAGCGGGTGCCATTCCAACTTTAGCCCCGCCGAATTCATTTCGAATGATAAAAAGCCGTTCATTTTCTTATTTAAAAAATTTTTAAATATGCCAATTGAGTTTTTATATTGTTTCGTCGATAGGTTTAGTTTTCATTTGACCGTCCTGGTCTATCGCCGTCATTTTTAGTTTCAGGAGGGATCCTTAAAAAAATTGTGTAGAGGGAGAGTCCTGTATCTAGCAACAAAACCCACCCCACCCCGAAAGAGCTACGGAACCATAGGGTCCCACTCGTTAGGCATAGAGACTCCCATGCTGGATCTAAATAGCAACCGACACCTATAAGTTTAACTTCGGTTTGCTGTCTTATCCAAATAAATTGTGAAATACTTCACAATTATATATACATACAAGTAATTGCTACTTAAATTTTTTGACGCCCAACGTAGGGCTGGTAACATGGCCAAAACCGATTACTAAACATATAGTGGATAGTTATCGGCACTAAGGCTAGGTTTTGCTGTTTTTTGAAATTGTTAGGAGTCACTCCCGGGATTGTTAGAACACTTTGATGATGGAATAAACGAAAATCTAGGGATGTTTGCCGGTTTATTAGTTTATGTTGATAGCTTGGAACACTTCGTTTCCATTGCCATGGACTAGAATCGACTCGGAATTCTTAACCACGCTTGAATCGGTAAATTTGCTGATAGCGAATTTAAATTTTTATAAAGGAGTTCCCCCCATTACAAATGTTCTAGCAATCTTCCTCTTCTGGACGTTGACGCGTACAATGCGCAGTACGTTCAAGTGGCCCAAGCGACACCAGGACAATGCCTGTTACGCGCGAACCCTAGCAGACAGCATGCAAAATGAAGTCGCGTGGACAACGGACGACAACTAAAATAATAATTAAGACTAACTACTAGATAGATAACTTAAAATACAAGTTTTTAGGATAGATATTGAGAACTCTGATCCAATTTCAGAAGAAAGGCGGTTGTAGTCGGAACAGAGAACTCGAAAAGGTTCATGCAAAGAATAGTTAGAAGTACAGTGTGTTAAAGATAAAGGGACATAATTTCGGGTAAGTCAACAAGGAATAGATAGATTGACCTGATTGAGTAAATCAGGACAGTCTATTTGTCCATTGTGGATAAACAAAGTACCAAGCATTACTCTACGATTAAGTAAGGAGGGAAGGTTAATTAAAAGAAGTCTTTTAGAATAGGAAGGTTAGTTAACATTTCGATCCCAGTTTAAACCATGAAGAGCAAAAATTAAAAACTGTTTTTGAACAGATTCAGTTTTTACTTGGTGTGATCCAAATTGTGGAGACCAAACACATGAATAATACTCTAAAATGGGGCGGACCAGTGATATAAAAAGAGGTTTGGTTGTGTAAGGATCGTCAAATTCTTTCGACCATCGCTTAACGAAACCAAGAACACTCATGGCTTTAATGACAGTTATATTAATATGACGAGTAAAATTTAATTTGTGGTCCTTGAGTACACCCAAATCATTAATCTCATTCAAACGTTCAAGTGGGGTATTATTGAGATACTACACCACTAATTGCAAAGAGGACCTGGGAAAGGGCATGACGTTACATTTCAAGAAATTGAGTTCTAATAAGTTAATTTCACACCAAGTTTGAAAGTTATTAAGATCGACTTGAAGCAGACGTGGAGAACTTAAGTCTTTAAAACTAGTACAAAGTTTAACATCGTCGGCATACATAAGCACATGAGAGTGAGTTAAAACTGACAGAAGGTCATTAATGAAAAGCGTGAAAAGCAGTGGTCCTAGATGGCTACCTTGTGGCACCCCCGAAGTCACATTGATGGTCTTCGAAAGATAAGTTTTAAATAAAACTTTTTGTGTACGGTTATTAAGATATTGAGAAATCCAATTAACCAAAGGCTTGGAATCCCAAGTTCGTTCAGCTTGAACAGAAGAAGTGTATGATTGACAGAATCAAAAGTCTTACTGAAGTCAGTATAAATGACATCAGTTTGCAATGCATTCCTGAATCCCTCGATCGTTAAAGAAGTAAACTCTAAATGGTTAGTGGTTGTAGATCTACGTTTCATAAACCCATGTTGAGAAGATGAAATAATAGAACTACAGAAATGTTGCAGTTGAGAAGTTATAATTTTCTCAAATGCGGAATAGCGGACAATTTGGAAATACCCCTATAGTTTGAAGCTACTGATTTATTAACCTTTTTATGCAAAGGAATAATAAAAGATTCCTTCCAAATGGTTGGAAAAGAGGAAGTTTCAACGGACAAAGTAATTAACTTAAGAATTGGGGAAATCAAAGTCTCAGCGCAAAACCTAAGTACACAACCAGGTATCCCATCAGGTCCTGGTGAGTACACGGGCTTCACTAAAGTAAGCACACTGAGAAGCGAACTTTCATCGATCACAGGATTAAGGACGCAATTAAACCTTTTCAACTGATAGGGATATGAAAAGTTAGCTCGATGCTCTTTGGAGGAGTAGGTTGTTTTGAAAAAAAAAACAAACATATCGTCAATAGCCTGATCATCGTTAGCTTTATTATTTTCAAAACATAAATAGGACGGGTGCACTGCTACCTTACGTTTGGCGTTAACGAAGTTATAAAATTGCTTAGGATCACGGGAAAACTGAAGTTTACAACGCCTAATGTAATCCTTATAGCATAGTGTATTAAGCACTGAAAAGTTCGATCGAGCAACAGCATAGAGAGAGAAATCAGACGGTCGACCCGATTTTTTGAACTTTCTATAATATCTAGAATTCACATTTTTCAAATTAGTTAACTCACGTGTAAACCATGGCGACTTGTTAGACAATACATAGGTCACACGTGGAACACAAGCATCAAAAAGCGAAAACTACAAAAAACAAATGGCAGCATTCATATCAGCAGTTGGTAACCAAGAAGGTAGATCAATGCTTAAGTCCAAAGTTGGATGGAAACTGTCTTCAGGTACGACTAAAGGATCAATTCTCGAAACAGTACAGTTAGAAGAATCTAACATAAATATAAGATCTAGTGATCTCTCATTTTTATTAAGCACTGGATTAACTTGGGTTAAGGATAATTCAAGGAGACCGTCAACAAAGCAATGTGATGAGGAGGGCATCAACAAGGAAGACTCACCTGATGGATGGAAAAGTTAGGTAGATTAAAATCTTTCAGAACAATAAATATGTCTGCATCCGAGAGAAGTGAAGAAACAAAGCGAATTGCTTCTAAGTGGCTAGCACATACCGTCATGTCTGAACTCGGTGGAATATACGAACAAGTTAGAAAGACAGAATATGATTTTAAATAAATTTTGACACTAACAAATTCAATGTCAAGAACAGCAGGTGGCAGAACTATTTCAGAAGGAAGAGATGAATTTACGGCAATGAAAACTCCACCACCATTTCTGGATATTCGATCGCATCTATAAGTTGAAAATATTGTGGGAAAAACAGAAGCATCGGAAATGTCAGGCTTTAATGTCAGGCTTTCTGTAAAGACTAAAATATGAAAGTCAAAAGATTGACTATCTACAAAAAGCTTAGAAAGTTTAGATTTTAGTCCTCTAACATACTGATATGCCAGAATAAGGGACGAAATTAGTTTTTTGACCCGCCAGCTACTGACGAGCCGGAGGGTACGGAAGGATAACTTGTGTTAGGCAGGCGAATCGGAGGCCGATTTCTCTTTTTCTTAGCCGTATACTCCTTTACAACTAAATGTTCCGGCCATAAATCTTTGTGGCAAATTTGGTCAAAGACATTTGGAGGGACACTGATTTTAAATGACGAAATGTCACGGGATTATGAAAACCTAAACTTTTCCACCACTATGTTTGGCGATACGACTTTTGCCCGAATATGGGCTATGACATCATCTGATGCAGTATTGGGGTCGAGCCGCGAAACAAAGATTTGCTTTTTTCGCGCAATGGCTACAAGAGATCTCGATGCGCCAGTCGCCACTGCAGCAACAACATTTTGCGCTGGAACTACTGAAGCAGATGACGCTTTGAGAGCTCTTCTGGTTAAAATTTTATTGGGAATATCCCTGGGAGGAGATATTCGCCCGGACACATCAGAAACTACAACCGATATCGAATCAGCCTGCGGGGCACTGCTACCAGGGGAAATATCAATTCGACGATGCCGGAACCGGCAGAAACAGAGATTCCGATTCCAATACTATCCTTTACTTTGGCTGTGTAACCAGCGCATTTAACATGCATAATGTTATCGCACAGCCAGTACAAAAGATAGTCACCTTGGGTTTTTTGAGGATGAGGGCACTTTCTCGAAGAGCAGACAATCATTGTAGATTTAATAAAATAAATAATAAATGAAGCAAGCAAGTCGTCCCTGCCGACATTGAGTATACCCTGTACCTACTAGTTATTATATTGAATAAAGTCAAACACCCTCGAAATAGCGATTAATTTCATAAAAAAATTTCTTTAGCATGCCGCAACAGCGAACGCATGCTATCTCGCTCACTCTTTCCAGCTTTCGCCTTGGCAATTCAGTTCAAAATGCACATTCGTATATCTCCGATATTTATTGTCCGATTTCAACTAAAATTGGTCAGATGATGCATATTAGCCTCATTATTAGGTGTGCCAAATAAGAATGTGATTCCTTAAAAACTGCTCTAATAATTTGTTTTTTCTGAATTGCGGGGGGCGGAAGTGGGCGTGGCAAAAATTTTAAACTCTCTTGATCTGCGTAGTCACTAGACAAATGATCGAACAACCTCAAAATCGCAATCAATTCAAAACAAAATTCCCCTTTACATGCAGCAGCAGCGAACGCATGCTATCTCGCTCTTTCTTATCTGCCAATGCCGCCTTGGCATTTCAGTACAAAACGGATATAGGCATATCTTCGATGTTTATTGTCCGATTTCGACAAAATTTGGTCAGTTGGTCCAGTTTGGGTATATAATTAGGTTTACCAAGTAAGAATACGATATCTTGAAAGCAGCCCTAGTTATAGTTTTTTTTAAATTGCGGGGGCGGAAGTGGGCGTGGCTAAAATTTGAAACAAACTCGACCTGCCTAGGCATTAGACGGATGCTCACAACAAATTTGGTAGCTCTAGCTCTTATAGTCTCTGAGATCGCGTGGCTCATACGGACAGACGGACAGACGGACAGACGGACGGACAGACGGACAGACGGACATGTCTCAATCGACTCGGCTGTTGATGCTGATCAAGAATATATATACTTTATGGGGTCGGAAACGCTTCCTTCTGCCTGTTACATACATTTTAGCGACTTTAATATACCCTTTTACCCTATGGGTACAGGGTATAAAAATTTAAAAAGAGTGGGCAATTTAAAAATGAGCGATGTAATATAATATAAGGGCTATACGCACCAAGAAATAACACAAGTGCTAAAGTTTTAAAATGCACAAGAAAAAACTGAAGAGACAAAAATTAAGAGAGTTATTAATAACACACAACAACAAAGACGGGTACAATCGCGAGAGTAACGGTCGCGATCGCGGGCAATGTAAAGACGCGAGAGCAAGCAGCACACAAACAACAACACGAATGTGTACGCGAGAGCGCGAATGCAAGTAAAAGGGATCAAAAACACTAAATCAAAGTATATGTAGACAAAACAACAAAACTTTGAATTTTGTTATTAAATAAAGCAATAAGTAATAATAGCTTTGAGTAAGTGTTTAAGAACAAATTACAATTTATAGATTGCGTAATTTATTAATTCGGCACTAGATTCCACGAAAAAGAATTTTTATATGCGGGATTAAATAAAAAACGAGAAAAAAGCGAGAAGTGAAGAATATATACTCTTAGCTCCTTAGTTTCAAATACTTGGTTGCACGATATTAACTATTTCAGAGTTTGTGAACGTTGTTTGACGCCTGGTCGACTATATGTCTTTTTTGGCTAAGATCGAATCGCATATCCCAGAGTTTAATAACTTCGTTTTCTTAATTGTGATAAAAGATTGTAATAAGTTATCAAAGTATCGTAAGGATAGAGATGTGAAGTCGTGTCCATAAAGTAATGGAAAAATAAGATTGAATTAAGAAATGAAGCAAGCAAGTCGTCCCTGCCGACGTTGAGTATACCCTGTACCAACATTAAAAATAAAACTTTCAAAGTAGCTATCCATTTCATACAAAATTTTCCTTTAACATGCAGCAGCAGCGAACGCATGCTATCTCGCTCTTTCTTATCTGCCAATGCCGCCTTGGCATTTCAGTACAAAACGGACATAGGCATATGTCCGATGTTTATTGTCCGATTTCGACAAAATTTGGTCAGCTGGTCCAGTTTTGGTATATATTTAGGTGTACCAAGTAAGAATGCGATATCTTTAATGCAGCTCTAGTTATTCGTTTTCCCGATTTGCGGGGGCGGAAGTGGGCGTGGCAAAAATTTGAAACAAACTTGATCTGTGTACGGACTAGTCGCATGTTCACACCAAATTTGGTGGCTCTAGCTTTTATAGTCTCCGAGATCTAGGTGTTCATACAGACGGACAGACGGACAGACGGACGGACAGACGGACATGGCTCAATCGGCTCGGCTAGTGATGCTGATCAAGAATATATATACTTTATGGGGTCGGAAACGTATATTTCTACCTGTTACATACATTTTAGCGACTTTAATATACCCTTTTACCCTATGGGTACAGGGTATAAAAACAACAAACGACATATTTTCCGTCTTTACGCCTGCTTAAAGAAAAAAATCTTCAATAGCCTATTAATCATACCCCCTTCTTATTTTCGGTTTTAGTGAATTCGTTTCTGGATTAAATTAACTAATGTTATATTGTCCAACCAAACGCCACAAATCAGGAAATTGATTAATATAAAGAAAAATCAAATTTGTTGCAATTTAAATAATCATGCCTGTAAGTCATAGCCCAACAACACAAGCAGGTTCATCTGCACACTTTTGCCGTGGTCATGTTTTTCATAAAGATTGTATACACAGTTGGTTATCCGCGCATAATGAGTGTCCAACTTGTGCTCACTCCTTTGCGGAACAAGACAACAGCTTAGTAATTGTAAATGGTCCTGCTTCGCCTCCATCAACTCAGGAGCAGAGTCAAAATGCCAACCGTATTGTTAATAGACGATTTACTAGAGGCTTGTCAAAACATCTTCAGTCAGCAGCTGTTCCCGGTGAAGAGCCAACAACCGTATTAGACAGTAGCCTCCAACAGATACCTTTACTTGATCATAGTAACAGTACCAACTCAAATGCTGCTCCCACTAGAATAAATAACAGACGAAAAAAAGGTCGCCCGGCTCGTGCGACTAATGTCAATACAGCCATTATTGATTACGCAGCTATACAAAACATGATAGAACAAACCACCACTCTCCTGATACCCTTAAGCATTAATGCTCCAGAACCTTTAAATGATTGTCCACCACAATTAACATCAGCGAATAGCAACAGGTCACACAGTGCTTCCTTCATTCCGCCTAACGAGTCGCAGATATTATGTTAAAGTGGAATTGAAGGTCTTGGGGTAAAAGAATTTTTATATCGTGTTAAATTATTAACCGATGAAACATTAGATAGTGACTTTTTAGCATTATGTAGACACTTGCATGTCCTTTTTGTAGGCAAAGCCCGCGATTGGTACTGGCGGTACCACAAGCAGGAAAAGCAAGCTACTAACAATAATAATCTCTGGTCGGAAATGTGCGTCTCTCTTAGACAACATTATAAAGATTACAAATCTGACTTCATGAGTAAAGAACAAATACGTTCGCGTAAACAAAAGCAAGGAGAAAGTTTTGCTTCTTTTTATAATGAAGTAGCCCCAGTCTTATAGAGAAGTCGTCAGTTAAATTAGAGGAGGAAGAACTGGTAGAAATCTTGAAAAATAATTTGTTGCCGGAGATTCGGCATAGATTATTGTATCAACCTACGCACTGTAGCGTGTCGCTATAGTAGATTAGTGCGAATGGATGAAAGGGTAGTTCTTTTGTCGAGAGCACGCGCTTGCTCCTGCTCATTTTAGTCGGTAAGACTTTTTTTTTTTTTTTTTTTTTTTTTTTTACTCGCGAATCCCATCGGGGTGCACTAAGTGCCCACAACCTCCCGCCCAACCGACCGAGGGGCGCAAACCGCATGACGTACGGCACGAGTCGCGGGGAACAGTTGACAAAAAACAGACAAATAACGAGAGCTACAGCTATTTACGAGCTAAGTAGGAGATGATAGAAGATTTTAGTACTGATAAAGAGAGCTCTGGGCTGATCACACGATAAAGTCGATTATAATCAGCCGACAGGACTCGAAATGGATTATGCAATGCATAGTTAGTAGTACAGTGTGCAAGGGATAAGGGAATATAGTTTCTAGTAGGTCTAGATGGTACAAAAAGATCTACTTGGTGTAATAACTCAGGCGAGTCAATATCACCAATTAGGAGCTTGTGCATAAAGATAACACCAAGCATTATTCTACGGTTAGTAAGAGAAGGAAGGTTAATTAAAAGAAGTCTACTAGAGTACGATGGCAGGTTGACATTGCGATCCCAGTTAAGACCACGAAGAGCAAAAAGCAGAAATTGTTTTTGAATAGATTCAATTCTAATTTGGTGTGACTCATATTGAGGTGACCATATGCATGATCCGTACTCCAAAATAGGACGGACCAAAGAGGTATAGAGAATTTTGGTAGTGTAAGGATCATCGAATTCTTTCGACCATCTTTCTTATCGTAGAGATATGGGAGTTGAAGGTTAATTTACGATCCATGAGTACACCTAAATCATTCATTTCATCAAGGCGTTCTAATGGAGTGTTGTTCAAGGAATATGTCATCATCTGAGGAGAGGTCCTATAGAACGACATTACCTTGCACTTAGTGGTGTTTAAGTTTAAAAGATTGTGCTGACACCAACACTGAAAATTATTAAGATCAGCTTGCAATCTACTGGACGAAACCATATTGTTATAGCTATTGAATGATGCAAGACGGAAGGAAGATCATTTATGAAAAGGGTGAACAGCAACGGACCAAGATGACTACCCTGGGGCACCCCCGAAGTCACATTGATGCATCTGGAAAAGGAAGACTTAAATAAGACCTTTTGTGTTCTACTTGTCAGATACTCACGAATCCAACGGAGTAGAATATTTGGGAAGACAATTGCATTTAACTTTATAAGCAATAACTTATGGTTAACAGAGTCAAAAGCCTTACTGAAATCTGTATATATGACATCAGTTTGCTTTGCACTTTCAAATCCTTTGATCGTCCTAGATGTAAATTCTAAAAGGTTAGTGGTTGTTGATCTACGTTTCACGAAACCGTGTTGGGCTGGTGAAATTATAAAACTACAAAAATGTTGCAATTGAAAAGTTACAATTTTTTCAAAAGCTTTTGGAATAGCGGACAACTTGGAAATACCCGTATAGTTAGAAACATCAGACTTAGTACCCTTTTTATGGAGAGGAATTATAAATGATTCCTTCCAAATCAACGGGAAAGCGGAGGTTTCAACAGACAACGAGAATAATTTCTGAATAGGCTTACATAACGATTCAGCGCAAAATCTGAGTACACAACCAGGAATCCCATCGGGACCTGGCGCTTACACAGGTTTGACTTGCTTAAGCACGCTGAGAAGCGAACTTTCGTCAATTAAAGGATTGAATATGCAATTTGACTTTTTTAACTCATAAGGATACGGACAGTTTAAGTGGTATTCCGTTAAGGAATAGTTTGTTTTGAAAAAATCAGCAAACATTTCGACAATGGCCTGATCACTGTCCGCAGTCTTATTTCCAAAAGTTAAATATGATGGGCTTATGCTCGTCTTGCGTTTAGCGTTTACAAAGTTGTAAAACTGCTTAGGATCACTGTAAAACTGAAGGTTACATCGCCGAAGATAATCCTTGTAGCATTTTGTATTTAGCTTCATGAAATTTGAACGAGCAATAGCATATTTAGAAAAATCTGATGGACGACCTGCCTTTTTATAACTCTTATAATATCTCGACTTAACATTTCTTAAATTGGACAGCTCCCGAGTGAACCAGGGGGGTTTATTTGTGAGATTAACTAACGCGAGAATAACGGGCGCTAACACAAGCAAATATAGAAAAGAGAGCAAGAACATACAAACAACACTGGGTAGGGTATAGAAATTGTTATTCCCCGAGAACCGATATTCGCGGCTAGTTAAATTGGTATTAAGAAAGTAATCGCACGCTAATCAACCAGAAATACAAAAGAAAAAAAAAAGGGAGATAGAAAAATATGAAGGGTAATAAACGTGTCGTATGCATCAGGAAAACACCTCGGAGAAACCCGAGTGGTTGCCCACCCTACCTTGGCCGCTCATTTCCGCTACTCCCCGCCAGCGATCCCAAAACCTTTGGCCCCAGCTAACCCCCTCTACGCCGCATGACTTCAAAAAGAATGAAGCAAGCAAGTCGTCCCTGCCGACATTGAGTTGTGACGAAGCTCCTGTTGATCTCCGCCACAATGCAGTGGCACGATTTAATTTGGTTCTACTTTTATATCTTCTTCTATAATCCCATTTGAAGTTAGGGAATAATAATTTTAGATTTATAAAAACCATACTCTGATTTTTGTTAGTGTAGCAATTAGATTTCCCTTTTTCTTAGGCACATGCAGAGACATATATATATATGCACAAACAGAGACATATCTACATACATACACTGCGTCACCATGGCAACGGGACTTGCATAGTTTTGTCGCCGTTGCTATTGCGCAGTTGTCTTTATTTCATCGTTCTTTTGCACCAAGAAACAAATGCAAACGACGCAGACTCCCGCTGCCGACGCCCGCTGCTGACGCTCTCTGCCGACGTCCGCCGCCGGCGTTTACCACGGTCGCCTGAAATGTAACGGCACGCGCCAATACATATATGGTGTGATAATTATCACGCCATAATGTTGACCTGTGATTGGTCAATCACAGGCCGCGTCTGGCAGGCGACGTCAGACAGACAGCGTCGACGCCAATAGAAGCTTCTAGAAGAAAATTTGGGTACGTGGCGACTGCGCAGAAAAAGAGGAATTCATTCGAAGTGATGAACTTAAAGTGATCGGATGCAAAAAGAAATTCAAAGTTAAGACATCAAAGTGAGCAGAGACAAAGATATCAAGTGGGTGCCCAAGGAGTGAAACCAAAGCAACAGACAGAGTGAAAATAATATCCTCAACCAAGTCTACAAGTATAACCCCGACTCAACCAGCATAAGTATAAGCAAGGAAAGCAGAGGATATACGGGTGAGTTGGTCATAGGACCATAAAGAGCCCTTACCTTATTTCACAGCAACCAAGTATGTCACCATCAGTGTAGGATATAAAGTGTGGTTAGGGAATAAATTGAACAAATCAGATGAAAGAAAACTAGTGATCTTCAATAAAGTTTATAACGTGCAAATGAACTAATAAAGATATTTTATTAAATGGGTCATAGGGTACTAACCCTCTTCCCTTATCCCTTCTCTATCCCTGTGTCTGTATTAGTATGTTGGTGTATTCGTTGATATATGTGCTAGTCTATTCAATGGTGTCCGGGTAATACCCTAGCCATTGTTTAGATTATTTTGATTGTATGTATGTCGTAGTCATCAAATCAGGATCCGGGTAATACCCTACCTGATTTGAAGTAGTCTTTGTAGCTATCAAGTCAGGATCCGGGTAATACCCTACCTGATTTGGTGTCCTTTGTAGTAGTCTATTTGTTTGTCTAAAGTGTGACCATCAAGTTCCGGGTAATACCCTGCTTGATTGTGATCACTCCTGTGTGTATAAGTCTTTCCCTATTCCTCTCTAGTCGAGATCCGGGTAATACCCTACTCGACTGGAGTTTGTGTTTATGTCTTCCCCCTACCATTTCCGCTTTGTACCGTAGCGATAAAAAGAACTTAACCTAATTAACATCAAATTTGGTTGCTCATACTCATCTCATGTCTCAG